>CABEEJ010002677.1:60072-80786 GCA_901482245.1 Timema douglasi
GGAGGTCATGAACTATTCTAGTCTTGGAATATTTAAAACTTACCTTGAGTCAAATTTAACAGACGAATGTTTATCTAAATTGCCCATCAGGCAAATGGGAGTTTTCCATGTTGTCAACACAGAGTAACAAGTAATTGTATCATTGACTCCTTTTTACCTTTTGGCCTATATGGCAAAACTTTAACCTTATTACTCGGAAGGAGTAAGTTTGTTTTGTACGACCAGATTTTGTATGGTAATATTTTCCGTAATTTAACTCATTGGCCTTGCGGGCCTGTAGAGTCCATTGTTCCTTTTTTTATATATATAATGTCGTATACTAATAGCTTCACTAAATAGTATACTATTCCGATTGTACAAATAACTCATTTTCTATTTTATGTATTCTGTTCAAATTTATTAGTCAATATCAATAAAACTACACAATGTTATTTTTGACATATTTCTTCATAATTTAGTTTCCTGCTTAGGTCATCTTTTTTGGTGTTCAAAACACTAATGTATTTGGAGTACGAGTTCAAGGACATAATAAGTAAACTGGCATTGTTTACTTTTCTCTTGCATTTCTCACCGCCCTCTGCAAATTTACTACATTTATTATTTTGGTTTATTTTTTTTTATTGTGCGCCAGCCTTATTCTTCGAGGAAGAGTAAGGGCGGCGGTACAGATGGTCAACATTATTGAAACGATTAAAAATAACATTTTCCCTCCTAAACGGATGTAAATGTTCTTAAATTCATGAATATGTTTATAAAGCTAACCATCGTAAAGTGTTGTGCGTATCCATCGTATGAGATGAAGAGGACTCGCATGTCACAATGTTGCCAGGGGATGGTCCTTCATAAAATATTCGTGGTCTGACCAAAGTTTTCTGAGGTGGAACTTATTCCTGAAGTGCGTTCCATTGTTCGAGGTCCCTTGATGAAGTCCGTCAATCACTTTGGGCCAGAGGAGAAAGAGCCAGACCCGACATCGCCCACCTCAGCCAAGAAGATGGAATACCTTCAAAGACTGACAAGACGCACATCCTAATTGTTACCGCGAGAAATAAGCTCGGTGGCTCGCAAGACGGGGGGAATGTCACCTAATTCTTTTAGTGTTTAACTTTGTTGTTATGAATCAATAGTATGATTATTAATTATATACAGTATACTTATTAGGGCTGCACAGTATACTTATTAGGGATATACAGTATGAGTACTAGTGGTATTCAGTATGATCACTAGGTATTTACAGTTACAGTATACTTATTAGATATCTACAGTATGCTTATTAGGAATATAGAGTATAACTTAATTATTAGGGATAAACAATATGATAAACTAAGGATATACAATAAGCTCACTGAGGATATATTTCCTACAGTATGCTTATTAGGTATTGAGCCCTTAAAATATTAGCATAAATATATATTTTAAATTATTGAGAATATTAGGGAATTTTGAAACGCACTAGAAACTTTACTAACTTGGTTTTGTTTTATTATTCAGAAGAAAAACACGTGTAGCACAATGGTATTTAAACTTTAAACATATGATGTTCTCTTTTAAAGTTTAGTTTGAATTGTATAAAGTAACCCACATTTTAAGAGGTATTTAGGTTTAAGGATACTGACTCAGAGTCAAGGGTCTATGGTTCAGACCTACAAATATACATTTTACTAACATAACACGGTTTATGTCTCGGTATTAAAATATTTGATATTGCAAGCTACTATCTTTCTATACTCAAAGCTAAATTTACTAAAAATAATGTACAAACTAGTTTGCTTTATCTATATCAAGTAATGACAGGAGAGAAGGAGAAGGGTTTTAGTTACAAAATGTGTCAGCACTAATCTGTTTTTCCGTCGGTTACGTTAAATAATTTAATTTGATTTTGAATTCGCCGTTAAAGTAAAGTTAAGTCGTTGTCAAAACACGAGATGCAAGATTAGGAAAAACATCATATCAGATACATAACTAACATAATACCAGGTAAGCGTCTGGTAAACACCACCACCCCTATTTTGGACTCCCCTCCCGCAGGAAGCCCAAAACCTGGTCCGTGTCAGTTCGGAGTTCTCTTTTCCTCTTCATCCCTTCTCCATTATTTACCATCGCATGCCAGGTATTAATTACCTTGAAATAGAATAATTTATAGCAGTCAACCGGTTTCTTTTCCTCCTCTTTCCACGGACCTCAATAATTCCACACGGCTACCAACTCCCTGTCGTGAGTACACAGGGCTGACACTCTTACAGAGACAGTCGGTAGTATCCCCAGAGAAACGGTCGGGTTAAAGGTCACAAGGTTAGTCGTCAGGTGCAAATAGCAAAGAAAAATATAACCCACACGTTTAAAACAAAGGTTGATTTAATGACGAGCACACGTGAAAAGGAATATTTCAGCCTCCCCCTTCCACCCGCTCAAACTCCTCTGTGTCCTGGCCCTTATAACAAAGTAGGCCTATTCCCCGCTCGTAAATGGAGGTAGTGTTTTAAGGGTTGTTTTTAGGTACCTAACACGCTTGAGCTATTATCCCCAGGGATCTCTTAGTTATAGAGAACCACGCAGTACTCGTACATACTCAATGGTTTTGTCTACCCCGCTTCCCTCGTTACTTTGGTCCTCCGGCCGGGATTCGTACAATAAACAGTGGTGTGTCAAAAGGTCATGACTATCTTGGTTTTACATCCCCGAGAATGAACAAATAGATTATTTGAATACTTTGCACGTCATGTCCTGGTTAATTTGGTTAAAAGGATGACAATACATTTCTGTAAGTAAATAAAGAGTTAAAGCTCCAGAGTTCTGGTATGGTCAATAAAATTGGGCTCCAATCTATTGAAGTGGTGTGGTTTGCGAGAAGCCCGGAAGGGTGTAAGGGTGCGACTATGTGAGGTGGTCGGAGGAATCAACTGTCATGTCAGAGGACTTTATGCCATGTTTGTTTCAACATTGTATGTTTGTCTGTCATCTAACTAGGTTTTTTTCTAGAAATTGCAAGTTAAATGCCCATAACAATATTTAAAACTATACCCATGTGACAGTACAATAAAATAAATACATAATCCATTGAATCTACTCCAAGACCTTGGAAAACAAATACACTTTCAAAGGATACCATCTCATGTCGGTATTGAAGGAAATGAACAAGCTGATATCTTATCAAATAAATGTAACCAAATTAAAGAATTGAGAGCAAAAACATGACATATCATTCTTCCACACCGCGGATATAACATACATTTAAGACTAAACTAATGGAAGAGTGAAAAAACCAATTAATTGTACAGGCAAAAAATGTAGCATAATCCTTGAAAATAAAAACCTGAGTCCTTGAAGCTGTAGCTCTATTCCGATTAACCAGTGGACATGATTGTTTAGCTGCACATCTCCATAGATCATACATTTTTACCTCACCCCATTTCATCCTGTGCAAACTACCATATACTATCATGAATGGAGAACAATTGCTTCAGTGTCGGGCAATAAACAAAAGACAAGGAGATATACCAATCCAGCTAACGAAATACTATTGGGATGCTAGATGAAGAATGGAAGAAATCCAAGGTCCGGAGCATTAGCAAACAACAACACATTTGAAACTTATTAATATAAAGTGGAGGCTTTATAGAACAAGTGTCAGGGAGCAAAAAAATAAATAAAAATAAACATGACTAAGTCAGAAAGCTTAAAAATGTGTTGATCGATTTATTTGGTGGGTCTGATTAACATACTGATTTTCACCCTTGAGCGAGGTCTGCAACTGTCACAGCATTAAAAAAAACTAGCATATACTTTTTATTTTGTCAATATTTATTTAAATAAAATAAACTACTACTAACATTAAAAATAATTAATTTTTCTGTCAAATTGTTCTTTAACATGTTTTTTGAGTGGGGGATGGTTTAAATCCATCTCTATATACATAAAAGTGAAAGCCCTATTTGACTGACTCACTCATCACTTATTCTCACATTTTCTACGAGGCTATAGGGCTGAAATTTCGTACAAGTTTTCCTTATAAGCTAATTAAGAAAAGTAAAGATGTTTCATTCCGATGTTTTGTGATTAAGGGGGTGAAATCGGGGTAGCTACCCTAATAAACGATACTGTTTATAAACTCTTTTTAAGCGTTTATAGGGTAATAATCTTATAAGTTTGTTCTAATAATGCCTTTGAAAAAATATAGCAATTATTTTTTAACCCTGTAGATGCTTCTAAGGTGTGGATAAAAATGAATACAGACCATTAATTAAGATATTTAATTACGTTTTAAAATTCAACTCCAAGAGACGGTAGAAGTCAATTTTTTATATTTTGCGGAATTTTTTGGCATTTGTAGCGTCTGTGTGAGTGAGAGGGCCCGGCCTGGTGTGGTGTGTGGTGGTGGGGATTGGGAGAGGGGGACCGGGGGAGACCTGTCTAGCCACGCTCAGCTGATAACGCCCCAGGCAGTAGACAAGGGGGCTTGCCCAAAATAAGACTTACCATGAGAAACAATACATGTTCCCCTCCACGTGGTTCCTCATTGCATACCATCAGGAATAATTGTACGTCCCACAGTTTGGGAACCTTTGTTGTAGACATTTTAATAAGCCTTCACTATCTTGGGCTTATTGCAACAAGCCTGGAATTAACTAAGCTCATTGTAAATTGAGGGCGCCTTTTGCAATAAGCCGGATTTTCAAATTTGCCTACGACATATTTATATAATATATATGTACACACATATATAACTAATATATATATATATATTGTACGTAGATATTGTATATATACAAATATGGAAGTCTTTAAATTTGGAAATTGCCATTATTTTCTGTGGGTGTGATGTTCCTCTTTTCTCTAACAGTTTATATTATTTTGTTTATGGTCTTTGGTAGAATGTGCAATAATCTCTATTATCTCTTTTAAAATATATTACGAGTTTTAAGTAAATATTTTATTTTATTTACAATAGCAAGAATTTCGGTGCTGTGTACCCTCCCCACCTTTTTAAAAAAACAAATTAGCCCTTTTGTAAAAAAAAAATCTATAAATTTGATTGTGGATATAACGTAGAAGAAAATCATGCTAGAAAATTACGAAGCTTAGCTCCGTCGGTAGTGTGTCTACCTACGAAGCTAAGAGTCCCGGGTTTGATTCCTGGCATGGCCGAAAATTTTATCGTTGTTGAAATGTGGGTTTACCCTTTTACAGTGCTGAATTAACGACCAGGGGATGGATTTTGTGTCTGTCCTAGGTTTAAGATTAGAGTAATTAGTATAAAGGCATTATAAGCTGAACAGGTAGTAAAACACGCAGTGCCAAAAAAAAGTTTAAATAAAGAATAAAATTTTATTTACAGTAGCAAGAAAGTCCAAGCTACGTACCCTACACACAAATTAGCCTTGTTGTAAAAAATAATCTATAAATTTGATTGTGGATATAACGCAGGAAAAAAAAATAATGCTAGAAAATTGCAAAGCTTGGCTCTGTCGGTAGTGTGTCCACCTACGAGGCTAAGGGTCCTGGGTTTGATTCCTGGCATGGCCGAAAGTTTTATCATTGTTGAAATGTGGGTTTACCCTTTTACAGTGCTGAAATAACGGCCAGAGGATGGATTTTGTGTCTGTCCTAAATTTAAGATTAGCGTAATTAGTATAAAGGCATTATAAGCTGAACAGGTAGTAAAACACGCAGTGCCAAAAAAAAGTTTAAATAAAGAATAAATAGCACCGACAACCTAAAATGGCATCACATAACATAATTTGAGAGCCACTACTGTATTAGCTAGGTTCAGGTTACAGACATGTCCAGATGGACACTAATAATATGTGCATTTGTGCACAGAATGTCTACACCAATATCCCCCCTCCATAGTCATAACACACATATAGGCCGACATTTTAAAACACTCTTTTTTATGTCCTTTCTTGTTAAATGTTTGTTATAATGTATTTTACACCCTTTGTTCAGACATAACGAATTAGTTTTATAACAACTATCAAAACATAGTCTGTAGGTCCAAAGTTCAATTCCTCTGTTCAGATGTCATTTTTTAATTAAAATAATATATAGATGAGGCTGTAACCGTATTTAACAAATACTCATATTCGACATCGTGTAGAGACAATGCTTTAAATACTTAACATCCGCCCCCCATTTCCCTCCACTCAAATAGTTTGGCATATCTGCTTGTAGGCACACTTAGTGTAATTAATATTAATATTTTTATTAATGACACAAGCGTGTTAGTAATGAGAAATATCTAAAAATAGAGGTAATGTACCCACATTTTTGGGGAGGGACAAATGGTAACCATTTAGGAAGATGAACCCTTTGTTTACCCATTCGGGTTTTGAACCCTGACCACCATTAATCGTTAAAATAAACTAAATGAGTTTAGTGTTTAAATCAAGTTAACACTAAAAATGAACCGATGGCTTAGTTCGGTCCTTGATTACAGTTTTCATTCATAATAACCAGATAAGACTGTCTAACTCTTAACACCCTCCCCAAACCTCCCTACCCACCCACAAAACTTCATCCCAAGACTTTCCAGTCACTTCATCACTGACAAAGATAAGTTTTTTGGTTCTCAAAGGAACTGAACGGTTGCATGAGATTTCACCTTTCCCTAAGCGACACAAACGCTATCTTACAGATTTTTCTCAACATTAGCTCTGTTTATATACCGTAAACCCACTTCCTCCCTTAGGTGTCCAGATGCAAATCTTCCTTGAGTTCGTCAGTTCTGTTACTATATAACCGTCATTCCTCGCTTCACATTTTGTCCTTGAATGAACCTGAACCCACGGAGGTGAAAGAAATTTTGCAGGCGTTAGCCGCTCTAAGACTAAACAAGACCCCCGGAAGTTGATGGTAACAATAATGCGGTCCTCAGATTGCTGCCCTTGGAGGCGATTAACTTCTTCGTTGAGTTATTCAACGCCATACTGCTCCTGAGTCACTTCCCCGAGCTCTGGAAGCACGCCAACGTCCTCTGTTTTAATAAACCAGGTAAGTACCCGGCCCTAGCTTCGTCTTACTGACCGATCAGCTTGCTCGACTGTTTGGGCAAGTTGTTCGAGAGACTTCTACTGACAAGACTGACCCGATATGTTCGCAAGGTAGGCATCTTGGTAAAAGAGCAATTCGGCTTTCGGGCGGGACATGTTACGTCTCACCAACTCGTCCGGTTCGTGAAGCAGGTCACGAA
Source organism: Timema douglasi (assembly GCA_901482245.1). Classification (NCBI taxonomy): domain Eukaryota; kingdom Metazoa; phylum Arthropoda; class Insecta; order Phasmatodea; family Timematidae; genus Timema; species Timema douglasi. Next base: position 67,262 of record CABEEJ010002677.1, read on the forward strand.
GTACTTCAACATCAACGGTTGGACTGGTGCTGTCTTTATCGACGTGGCAAAGGCCTTCAACCGTGTTTGGTAGAAAGGTCTCCTTTTCAAACTACACTCCTTGAACCTACCCTTCTACCTAGTTAAAGTTGTACAATATTATCTATCCCAGCGCACCTTCTCCACCACCTCCCAAGTCAGAAGCATCCGAGCTGGAGTGTCCAAGGTTCCCTCGTGGGCCAGGTGCTCTTCAGTCTGTATGTGAACGACATTCCAAAATCCCCAAACACCAAGTTGGCACTGTATGCGGACGATACGGCTCTAGTAGCGGAGTCATGTTGAGGGCAGCTGGTTGAGAGGTGACTCCAGACGCACCTGACGCAGTTGGAGGGGTGGCTGACCACCTGGAGAACAAGTACTAAATTGGAAAAGAGCACAGCAGTGCTCTTCACACGGAAAATAAAGTTCTACGGGCCGGCCCCACTCCGACTGTTCGGAGAGCAGATCAGATGGGTGAACAGTGCTAAGTACCTGGGAATTACGCTGGACACCAAATCGACGTGGCAAAGGCCTTCAACCGTGTTTGGTAGAAAGGTCTCCTTTTCAAACTACACTCCTTGAACCTACCCTTCTACCTAGTTAAAGTTGTACAATATTATCTATCCCAGCGCACCTTCTCCACCACCTCCCAAGTCAGAAGCATCCGAGCTGGAGTGTCCAAGGTTCCCTCGTGGGCCAGGTGCTCTTCAGTCTGTATGTGAACGACATTCCAAAATCCCCAAACACCAAGTTGGCACTGTATGCGGACGATACGGCTCTAGTAGCGGAGTCATGTTGAGGGCAGCTGGTTGAGAGGTGACTCCAGACGCACCTGACGCAGTTGGAGGGGTGGCTGACCACCTGGAGAACAAGTACTAAATTGGAAAAGAGCACAGCAGTGCTCTTCACACGGAAAATAAAGTTCTACGGGCCGGCCCCACTCCGACTGTTCGGAGAGCAGATCAGATGGGTGAACAGTGCTAAGTACCTGGGAATTACGCTGGACACCAATCTGACCTGGCGACTACACTGCACTGAGAGACTCAACAAAGTGAGGCAAAGGCTGGGAATCCTAGACCCACTGCTTAACAGGCGTAGCGCCCTGTCCACAAGAAACGGTCTCACTCTTTACAAGCAGTTGCTCAGGCTGATCCTCAACTATGCATGTCCTGCTTGGGGCCACCTGGTGAACACATATATGAGGAGGATGTAGGTGTTTCATAGCAGGTGTCTGAGGATCATTGTGGACGCACCTTGGTGCGCTCGAAATGTGACTCTGCATCGTGACCTGGATATGCCTACCATCAAGGACCACTTCCGGAAGCTGGCGCAGTCCTTTTACGACAGACTTCCCGGTGCCACCAATTCTCTTATCCAGGGGCTTGGGAATCACATCATTGGCCCTGGTGGGTGCCACTGATGTCCCAAAGTCTTGCTTGGATAAGCGAGAAGTGTCAATAGTAGTTTGGGAGGCTCTCACCCAGACCAGCTCCCCATAAAGTAGTGTCTCCACACGTAACTCTAAAAACCCCTATTCGGTTTCCCAATATACTTCTTGTTTTCTCTAACTAATATTATTAATATGCTCTTCTTTGTTTCAGAAACTTCGTGAAATGCGACAACCCATCTGTTTTAGGATCCGAAACCCCACGGCGTGACCAATTGGTCGGTGCGTGTTGGAATTTTCTCTCGTGCTTTCCTTCAGGGTATATCAGAGTTGCTAATTTGCAACTGCGACTCACATTTTGAATTATATTCAATCAATTCAACGGAGCAACACATCAGACGTTAATCTAAATCTACGGAACAAGAAACTGGTGACCACTGTGTGTGAGTCGTCGGTCTCTCCCCCTCGTAGCAGATGAATATAAGAGATTATGAATATTTGGAAATTAGAGTCGGCGTTATAGTTTTGGTATTCTTATGCTATATCCATATGACATCATTTTTTAGTCAGGGAATATAACTAGTTTTCTATGCCCTTGAGGAATAATGGTAGTCTTAACGTTATTTATATTGTCCATGTGACATAGTTTATGTGTCAGCATATCTTACTTGTTTTATTATGCCCATAAGGCATAGTTTAGAATGATGAGCTTTATGCTCTATGTATCAAGGTCCATACGACATGATTCAGAATGTCAGTGCTTCTGACTTCTTTTTCTAAAGTCCTTAAGACATAGTTTTATATACTAGGGAATTGTTATCACTCCCTAAACTGTATGGCCTTGTTTAGGACCACTTAATGAGGGATATAAGGTTATCTATTGCCTTCTTCAAAGTGTGACGCCCACCACTAGGAAGGGTGCATGCGAAAGAACAACCATGGGTTCACAAGAGAAAATAATATGTTATTACAATTTGGTAAAGTAACAAAGGTAGAGCAGGTACAAAGAATCACTGAAAACAGGCATCAAGAGCATATGATCAATGCGGCTAAACATAAACTCAATCGTCACAAACATTAATAATATTTGCAACCCTCTCAAGGGAAATAGTTGGGCTGAAAGCCGTGAGATTTAAATTTAAACAGCCCGCCAAAAAGGCGCGAATTATTCAAATAGCCTAGATGGCTGATGTTTAGTTAACAATATACAAAGAGGCTACAGACGTCCGACACTATGTAAAAAAAATTGAGAGCCTATAAATATTAACACTAGTTACAAAAAAAAAACATGAATACGACAGAGGTTAAATATGTACCAAAGTGACGTTAACGAGAGTCGTTGAGCCCAGACCCTAAGTAGCAATGCATATTTTAACATTACAGATTGATTCCAATGGCTAGAATGAGTTACGCAACCTGCCGTAACACTCATACAATTTTTCATAAAAAACCCTACCATAAATAATGGGATACGAAACAGTCTTCGTAACTAGTACGAGAGTATGTAATTTCCAATACCCCTAGAAAATGCCAAGGTAACCGCATAGTACCCTAACGTTTAAGATAAGGGCGCGCCGCTAGTACCCAAGCAGTACTCAAGTTAACCAGGATTTCTCCCTGCAGACTAACATAATAAATTAGCAGTTCGACCGCCTTAAAACCAATTTAGAGAACCTATCCAGAGAGTTTTAATAACACCAAAAGGTCCAAAAGGTAATTTTGAATACGTGTTCCCTCCCCATAATTTAGACCGAAAATGAATTTTGACGAATATTTCCCAAGAATTAGTATTACACCGGCGCCCTCACCTTGTCTAAGCCAGTGGTACAATGAGTGTCGCTTCAACTCTAATTAGCCATTTTATAGTACAAAACAGTCCCAACGTATTCTCAGAAGAGGGGGAAAGGAGGGAGGATACATAGAACAAAAGGAAGGGAGGAGACGCGCTCTGGAAGTTTAGCGGACCGCCCAGTGATTTCTCGGAGATAGTAGAACATCCTCGGGCCGGAACAGGAAATACTCTTGGTCAAGTTGAGTTCTAGTTTCATACTGGCCGGGCATCGATGACGAGCGAGGCGTTGACTAGTGTCTCGCTTCAGTCTAACTCGTTCAGGCCGCGGGAGAGGATGTTTCGGTGGTGTATGTTAGCGTCCCATCTGACGGAGAGGAACCACGCTAAACTTGGTGAGTGTTGAAGCTCCATATTACAGGGTGATTGGTGTTAGATGTTGTTGGCGTTAGGAACATCGTTACAAAAGACCTAATTAGGTCAGTGACAGATAGCAGTCACTATTATTTCTTGTTTGTGTATAGTTATGGTGCGCATCCTGTGGGAGCACTATTAGTTCATGGTAGTGGCCCACGAGGATAGTGCTTTGTCTCCGGCCCCTTTAGGCGCCGTTTGTATTAGGTAAAACAAATATTGTTTGTACTAGTTATTGTGTGCCCAAGTTAGGGTGGAAGTATGAATACACTATTGAATGTCCAGACAGTGAACCATATTTTTAACCTAACGCCTAACTTTGATGGTTCGAATACAAAAGAAATTAATAATAACAATACGCAAATTGAAAGAGTGTGCTAGGTAAGTAAAAAATTGCAGAAAGACTGAGACAAACATTAGAAATATAGGAAAACCCACGCAATAAAGAACTATTGCGGGCTCGTCCCCACGGCCAACCCCAACAACAAATACCATTTAACCAAAACGTAATTATGGCTCAGAAAATATCATCTTACAGACTATGATAACCATGTGATGCCTAAGGATGAATATAAAAAGGGAGTAAGAACAAAATTCATCGTACTATTTAGTTTATTAAATACCACAAAAGAACAATTAAACACACTCTGTTTATTTTAGTAAAATTCCCAAGTTTTAAGTCTATTGATCTTAAACACATATTGTGAGTGTAAAAGTTTAAAGTTAAAGTTCTTTACTCTTCAAAATAAACACAAGCGCAAAAGAAATATAAACATTACCATTGGAAATTTCAACTTTAGTCAAAGTCCTAACTTTTAATTTCATTAATCTTTGACACATATACTAAGATTAAACGTTTACAGTTAAAGTTAGTTACGCTTTGAAATAAATACAAGTGAAAAAGAAATATAAACATCACCATTAGATATTTTAACTTTAGTCAAAGTCCTAACTTTTAATTCCAATAATCTTTGACACCTATACTAAGATTAAACGTTTAAAGTTAAAGTTAGTTATTCTTTGAAATAAATACAAGTGAAAAAGAAATATAAACATCACCATTAGATATTTTAATTTTAGTTAAAGTTCTAAACTTTAAGTCCATTTATCTTTGACACATACGCAAGTGAAAAGTTCCATAATGAACGTTCCAAGTTTTAAGTCAAACCATATAAGTAAATGGTTCCTAACTGCCGAAAGAGAATTTTGAAAACATATACGATTACGCCGAAAAGGAATTTTGGCTTACATTGTTATTATCCTCGCCTTAGTTTGTGCTAGCTCTAACCAGAGCCAGTCCCAGAATAGTTCATCATTCGCACAGGCACTCTTTTATACGCTGAAGCACAGGTCACAGAAAGGGGAAAAGAGGGGGGAAACGAAAGAACCAGAATATGGCGGGGAACAACCTACAACCTTCTAGATGGTTGAGGAACACTGGGCACTGGCGATGTTCTTTCCAATCGGTGACCAGGGGTGGGGGACGGCTGTTGTTCTTGACTGTTTGAATGGGCGTATCTCTCAGTACAGTTCGGACGGTTGTCTGGTTCGTGCGGGTTGTCTGGGTGGGCCGACCGGCGTGTTGTGAAGCCAGCCGCTGGTGGAGTCAGTGCAATTGGGTAAATCGGTTGTATTTCTTGTCCTTTGTAGTGTTTAGCTGGTGGCTAATAATGCTACAACAGTAATTATTAGGAATTGACCGGCCATAGTAGTTTAACCGCATAGATACCTGATAGCCTGCCATTTACTATTTGTTATATGCTAGTTCCTCTTCTAGGAAAATATTCCTAGGTTTTCGTAACTCTCTGAGGAGTTAACTCAAGCTCATATGACTACTATAATACTATATGATTAAATATCCCTTGTTTTCATTCACTATAGTTTTACTATTATTCATGAATATACCTATCAGGTCTAAGTCTGGTATTAGCTAGGCTGGATTAGTGTCATGTATGGCGGCTCAACCTTATATTTATATTTGTTGCCTATCTTTGACTGCCACTATGTAGAGGCAGACGCTCCTTCCTAGGAGAATGAACGTTTATCTTTATTTTTAGAGTTACTAAACTAAACTAAATATTCATTCTTACTTCTGATAGTTCCTAGTCTTCGGAACTGAATACAGTAATCTTTAATAACAATGCACTGTTTGATCTAATATCTATTTAAAATGTCGTAATGCTATTGACTTTTTCAAACTTAAAATAAACTGATTTTCTATACTTGTATATTTCTCTTATGTCTAATCCTCCCCAAACCTTCATGTTACAATATTGTAATAGTAATCGTCACTTCTTCTACCTGATAGCAGAAGCTAGGATTCAGTTATACCGTTAGCTTAATACAGGTCTACAAACAACACTTACTGTATATAAAAAATGTATATTTGTTGGTAGAATCTTTCAAATTTTACTGAAAAAATATTAATTAATTTCTCTCTCAAAAATGCACCCACACTTTCATGAAAAAACTTGAGATTATAAATATAATATATTTATAAATTTTCTTACTAATCAAATAAATACATAAAAAATGCGATCGTGACATGTATTTATTTGAATAGTTAGCAATTTCCTATCTTCCACTGGAGGTTTCCCTTCCAGAATACTGCGAAGTGCGAGGGCCATATTTTCAGCGAGCGCGGGCCACATTTGGCCTGCGTGCCCCCACTTGGACCACATGGTGCTACAACCGTAGTGTAATACGTCAAAACTAGCTCTCGCTACTTTTCAGGGTAGAGGGAGTAGTGGCCATTTAGTATATATATATATATATATATATATATATTACATCACAGCTTGCTAACTATCCAGGATGTCAACATTCAACTAACTCACTTCGGCGTCCACATGATCTAACACGCTACTATCGCAATAGACTAGACTGGCAAAGACGGCTAGATTGTTATTCGATCTCGGTCGAGTGTATTAAGGGTGTTTTATTCCTGAAGGGTTTTCCACACTCTCTCCCCGAGAAAATACGGGTACACTTCCTCTAAACTCAACCTTAATCATCCCTAACTCAATAGCGAAATTACTAAATAAGCGTATAGCCTGAATGGGTAGTAAGATGAGGTGTTAAAAAGACAAAAAATTATTTAACTACATTATTGTGGGATTGGGAATAGAAGGTGGAATTCTTAGAGGAGATGTATCAGCATTTTTGTGGCAGGAGAAAGGGAAATAATTAAGAAAAAACACCCTCAGTGAATTCGGTCGTCATTCAAACCCCTACCTCCCCGTCACTGGCAATACAGACTATAAAAGCTTGCCGTTTATTCCGTGTGTTCACCAACACAAGCTATGTGGCTTATTAGCAGCCTTAATCACGCTAGTTATCTCAAATACAACTAGTTTTTAATTTCTGATGGTCTCAGCGAACATATTTTTGCTTTTAATGTTTGAATATAGATAAAAAAGATCGACATTTTTTAATTCCAACCTGATATCGAGTCGTTTTAAACGAAACCTAGGCCATTGCTTTTAATCTAAGAGACTATGTAATGATGGTGGCGCCACCATTTTGGAATGGGGAACATTAATTGAAACCCAAACAACACAAGATCGAGTGCGACAAGCATCAGTGCACTCTTGCGGCGATGTAAACAGCTAACCCTAGTCGACTTTTCTCCTCAGATGGGGAGGAAAGCAGCAGCCTCACGTGTGCATGTAGATTGGGAATTAGCCTGATGTCAAATAGGGAACACACATACAGGTCAGGTAAACACATGTTGGAAACGTTTGAGGGGGCTGGGGAGGGGGGGGGGATTTCCCTCGTGTTTCAAAGAGTCTGTATAAAGTGTACAAAGTAAACTACACATAGAATTGCCAATGGGAACATGGTCTTATCCAGCCCCGTTGAGTATAAACTGGTTAAAGAGTAAAAAAATATATATAATAAAAAATAAATGAGATCAAAAAGGTACAAAAGTCACCATAAAAAGACGATGCTTCCACCAAGCGTACACTTTTTTATATTTAGAATTGCTTATGCAAAATAACCAACTTAAAACTACAACATCCCATTTACAAACAATTATTGGGAAATGTCGATGTGTTTTTATAATTATTTGAGTATTTTAGTATCAAAGTATTACTAGCATCCAGTGAGAAAAATAATTTTAATACTAGAACTAGAACTAGGGTCTAAGTCTGATTGTAGTCAACATCCAGTGAATGAAAATCGTTATCCTTAAATTTGAATGCAAATTATACTAACAAATAAGAAGTTCCTCTAAATTAAACCTTCCTCATCCCTAACTCATTGGAGTAATAATATATAGTTATGCTTATAATAGTCTGGAGGCAAGTGTAATTTCATGCATGGGCTCTTCGATGATTCAAGAGTGGAAAGTATCTTAAACTCCTCCTTTTATTTCGAAGAATAATATCAATGGTAATAAGCTAGATTTTTACTGCAAACCTAAAACAAGTTGGTGAACCAAATGGTTGTAAAAATAAAATAAAACAAATTAGTTGTTGTTGGTGTGTATGAAATAAATTGTAGTCAAATAATATGTTTCTAAGGCTAGGCATCTAAAATAATTGCCAGAGAAAATTATCTAATACCAACAGTCAGTGATCTCTATACCGGATGGACATAAAAACACTCCTTGCAAAGAACCAAAGTGTAGCGCCCAAGTTTGTCGTCTGCTTAATTGTGAGGGGACGGGTGTAACGGTTTCTTGTAATGTTATTGTGTTAAGACATATATCTGAGCATAAAACTGCTATTGTTTTAAAATAATGAAGTGTTATATTATATTTTGGTGAATTATCATTTAAATTAAAGGATAAACAATTTAGTTTCACAGGTAATTTTACACAAATACCGAATAAAATAGTATATACATTAAAATATGTAGCCATCACGCATATTGTTCACACACTGATAAGGCTAAAATATATTTAGAGTTGGCTAATAGCTTGGGTATTGGCTTCAGAATAAGATAAATACACCACATTATAATGAACGTCCGATAATTATAATGAAATAAGGTAGCTAACAACTTGATTACATTCGTTTGAACGATACACTTTGTGCAATAGTCTTTCGTTCAAACGAGCATTTAGGTTAAAGGTTTGTAGCAAGTGTTACTATACTCTGATTTTGGTAGGAATCCCGTTCTGTAAGTATTCATTTTCTACCAGAATTCTACTGTATAGTAGTATTTATGTAGGATAAACGGCCTTCTAGAACGGTAGTAGGAATTTCCTTGGAAGGTATTTTATCCTACCAAAATACCGGTGGCGAATTCTTACCTCAGATTCCAGGCATGTGTTCGTGAGGGATTAATGAATCGGGGGTCTGGGGGTCTCTCCCCTGGGAAATTTTGATATTTCTTGTTGAAGAATGTGACATTTTATGTAGGTTTTGTAGTTAAATTATGAAAGTAGCCACTTCGTATTCACAGGGTTAGGAGGTTAGAAACCCCTGGAATATGGGGACTTCAAAGTCTAATTAAGATCCATATGCTTTCTCTCTAACACTATGCGTAACACAACTTTAACTCTCAATAGGCATATCTAACTCTCCCAAATAAAATAATTCTATATCACTATAAAGTTAAATTACAAATAGTTAGATGAACAAATGTAGTTAATAAATTAGAACATGTACACTATATGAAAATATAAAATCACAATGGTAAAATAATAGACATAGAAAAATTAAAAATATACTATACAACTTGGGAGCATGTTTACTTTCTGATTCTCCCAGTTATACAGCTCATTTTTATACAAAATCTGCATTAAATAGCACACACCGTCAAATAAAATCCTACTAAAACAAAGGAAACTCGCAAAGTAACTGTAGGCTCAGCATTTTTGGCTGGAGGCTGCTATATGTTGCGTTTTCTAGTCCACGTGCAAGGCCTGCAGCAGGGCTATTATGAGCACGACGAAAAACTAATTTGCGATCGTTATCAAAGCGACGCTAGACTTTGTGCCAAAATTTATGGCCAACTACTTTGCGAAAGCAAAGTCCTTGCGAGCGCAAACATTTTCCTAGAAGAGTGACGCTAAGTTGCGCAGACATTTTACTTGTCCTTTAGTTTGCGTTACGAGGTTATGTTTGCTAGGTATTATTATTTAATAGCTGTTTTGTTTTACCTGATTTAAACTTGCCATTTCATTAGCCCAATATAATAATCTCAAAGCTTTTTGTATGTGTTTCACATAATCTAGCTTTAAATGGGCTTATATCATAATGTAGGCCAAGAGTGGGGATAGTACGCTTACACTGAATGCTAAAAGAGTATTTTCTTTGAAACCCAGCACTATCAAAATGCATTATTATTCACCATTAACAAACTGATAATTGGAAATTTCAATATTAAAATTAATTGTTTGTGAGTTTTATAGCGTAGCTTAATAATCAATATCATCGTCACTTTGAGTAAAATATACTTCGTCTTCCTCTTAATTAAGCTCATTGTCACATAATAATTAATGACCTACACTGCACTGGCACATTTCATTCCACTCCAGTTCGTTCGTCGTGCCCCCCCCCCCTTTATCACCACTCTGAAATAACAGTCGGGGATGGTAACAAGAGAGTTAGTTTCTTTAGATACCAAATTGCATACAACTCCATGAGAGTGAGACAACATAAAGCGTTAGGTGTTCGAAATATATATATATTAGAGGTAAAACAATCGTTTAACTGGCCCAAAAGATACCATGCACTGTGAGGCAAATGGTCAAAAGTAATTTCTGACGTAATACAACACTCTCGCCCATAAATGGCGACTGCTCATGGCCCAATGTTTCATCACCACCAAAGGCAAAAAACGGTAGTATGAGCTCATTCACAACCCAATTAACTTACAGGAATTCTTTCCAGATGAATGTATATGAGGTTTCCAGTTAATTCATTTCTGACAAATATAACGTTACCATTCGTGCATAGTTCCGTGTTACTGATTCTCGAAGTGCTGATAAGCAGAGCAACCAGCCTGATGTTCTTACAGCTTTCACAAAGAACAACAACCCATTATAGACATTTAGGTCCTTGCAAATTTGACTACTAAGTCATTTCCCTTCCGTTAAAAAAAAGTAGTTTCTCTAAAATGGCGGGTTGTTTAAAAGCAGATATCAATTTGAGATGATCTTCTTTTATGTTACCCTTTGTTTAGATTGTTCTTATCACATTTGCAACTTTAGGCACCATGAGCTCAATAATACTCGCACTTTATTGACTTAACCCTTCAAGTAACATAATCGAAAGTGCTAACAGAGTTGTATCTAGAGCTTCTAAGCTCCTGCATACATAGTTAACCTCAAGTATCTGTCAATCAGTAGCTGTGTCATACATATTACTGTATGCCCCCATTTCAGGAATATTACTGATCTCAATTAAGTCTTGAATAGTACGTAACATAACAATGATAATATATACATTACAAGATTTAAATGTCCATTTCCATTGACAGTCTTGCTGTGATATTTCCAGCTGCTTTACAGGTTTATACTCTGCCATGTATAAAGTTACAGCTTTATTTACTGACCCAAGTACGAATGAAATGATTTTTTCAAACGGTTTAGTAAAATTTAGTTGCACCGAGTGATCAATAGGTGCTGATCCAAGGTAGCTTGGAGACTTTGGCCACCTGTTTTATTTTACAAACTTACACTAGGCTCTATTAACATTTTTGACCAAATTATTTAAATTCTTCGCCTAACAAAACATAAATTATACACCCCATTAAACTAAGTACAAAATTTTACCATTTTTGATTCTCAGGACGGTCATGATGGACGCCATGTTGAATATATTCTTCTGTGGATCTCAAATATATGGCCTCAAAAAATATTATTTGACCCCAATTCCTTTCATATACACTAAATACAATTTTTAAATTATTTTTGCAACAGTTTTGGCCACTACCTTGTCTTAAGGTCTCCAGACAAATTTGGAGCTCAGCACCATTGATATTATCCTTCACAATAAGAGGAAGCTAATGAGATACCTCCCACATTTGTATAATCAAATAACTCACGTTTTTTAACTCTTTCCCCAGACTATAATCTGAACAGGTAGTAAGACGCGGTGTTAATACAAAAGGAAATATAATAAAATATATATTTATTTTGAACGATATAACCCAAACCTGATCTACTTGGCGTCTATGAAGCAAAATACAGGAACCAGCCTCCTCTGTGTATAAAAAGAAGTGAGAGAGGCTTAAGTTCTTATTCCTCCCCTCACTTGCGAGTGAGCGTGTATGCGTGGTACATGTGGTAGACTAAGCAGCGTCGCTTTGTGGGGGTATTACTGGTTGCGTCGTCTAGGGGATGTAGAACAGAAACATGTGCCAATTAGGGGCTTAACGCGCAAATAGACTAGATTGCTTTCTTTGAAATGGAGTTCGGAACATTTGCCTCAACTGACTTCCCGACATCTTAGTTCAATCAGAAGTGAGTCTGATTACTCACCTCGGGGCTCATGGCTACGATTCCTGGTGAGGGTGGAATACGTTTCATTTTGTAGATGGGAGTGTCCATTAAATTATAGCTTCGATTAAGTGGATTACGTTAGTTTTAAATTGGTTTAAACCAGAGAATATATTGGTGATTTCGTGGTATAGGGCATCACTACTGCAAGATATGGGATTGCCGGTGGTGGGAAGGTCAGGGTTTGATTTCCAGCAAGGTGTACTGAGTTTTTTTAAAATGTTTTCCTAATCTACCTACATAAAAATGGGGGAATATCTCAAGTAAATCCTACCTGCATTAGTATGAACAGACGGCTGAACAATAAGACGCGATGCAAAATAGTTGTCGGTTAAAAAAAAACTAATAAAGTTATTATTACCGAGCTCGAATATTCTCTCAGAACACCTAGTCTTAATATTTACTTTTAACGGACCCATTTTACTTAGATTTTAGATAATTTTACTTACTGTTAACATTGTTCCAAACAGCTATACTTAGTATATTTTTAATATAATTTTTTTTCCTAAGAAGGATTAAAAAATATACTTCATTCTCATACGAAAACGCCCCTCTAAGGAGTATATAGACCTGTAAACATAGATATAAGTTGAGATTTTCCACTATAAAAGTTCAAAGAATCAACATATTTTAGTTAATTGTTAGGACCTAAATGCCCGGGAAATGAAAGGTGACACTTATAGGAGCGTGTTATGGATCTTTGTGAATTGAATTGTGTAATTTATGAGTGAAGTCGTTTGTATTTCCCTCCTCCCTTGCTTGTTCTCCCACTGTATGACAGTTACACCGAGGTTAATGTCGAGTGTGTAGTCTGGCTGCCGCGGAGAGAGTTATGCCACTGTCGCACGCTGGGCTCTATCTCAGCCTTGTATTGGAGACATGGAGACATGGAGACACATGGCGGTAAGTAGCGCTCAGCTCTTGATTCTTCTCGCTCTCAGACCTGATCACGCAACGATGGACACATTGTCACCCTCTACTCGGGAACTGATTCACAAATATATACATACATCTATTAGATTCTCCAGGGAGTCTCCACACCGTCAGGGGTTTTCTGTGGAACATAAAATCAAATCACCACAGACGGGTTCAGCATATGAATATCAGGGGTGGAGGAACTATTTTCTTCAGGGATATTAAATAAAGGTCGGACTGATGGAACTAAAAGATTGTTTTTTTCTAACTTAGGACTGGTATCACACGTTGATTGGGAGAGAGGTGTGGGGTCATCGGCAGTGGGTCTTGAGGGCGATGGAACTTGAGTCTACCTTCTGCTCCATCCCCTGAATTAAGGTGGATTATAGCAACCCTGGCCCCCACTATCATTTCTTAGGTTTTGCCCTTTGTCCCTGCTCGATCCCCCTGCATGAAGGGGGCCAGGTTTTTACTCTTTCTCTCCCTTACATATGTATAAAGTATTGTGATCGTCAAACAATTGAACTCAAGATTTTGATGAATGTCG
>CABEEJ010002677.1:84160-103738 GCA_901482245.1 Timema douglasi
CCCCCCCCCATCCGTCACCCATGATAATATATATAAAAGTTTACAACTGTGGTTAATATGACCTGACTTATGATGACGTGTAAGTAGATCTGGTATCTTTTCTATCTGCCAAATTAGATAAGATAGTTCTTATGAAAATTGGACTTTAGTAAGACATGGTGGCTTAACAAACATTATGTTTATTACAGAATATAAATTATCATCTGTATTGGTTAGCACATTAAATTGTCATTATTTTAAACAATCCTAGCTTAGAATGCACGTTGAGAAAGGTGGATTATAAGAAGTTACACACTCGGTCTTTTGGCGAGATGTCAAGAAGATATAATTTTTTAGCACCACGTCTTACTATCCGTTTGGGTTATACGCCTAAGTTATAATTGCTCTAATCCATTAGGGATTAGGAGGGTTTAATTTAAAGGAATTGCGCCCGAATTTGCGTTAAGGGAGAGTGTAAAAACCATCCTCAGTGCACCCGACTGGGAATGAACCCCTATATCCCCATATTATGCAGTCTAGCCCACCACGAAAGTAGCGCGTTAGACTACGTCTACGTGTCTATTGTTCCCCAGCTAATAAGGCTATGCTCCACTATCCGTGGGTCTACTTACCAGTGCAGACCTTGTATTTACGTAGACTCGTGATACCCATCTCTTATGCCAAGAGGGGCAGGGGGAGAGGGTGTAGCACTGATATAGAACAATCACGCCAGGTAGTGCGGTGTACCAACACGTGTTTTATCCAAAGATGGAACTTTGCAGCCCCCGGCTCTTCCATCAATATGGAAACAGTATAAATAAACACCTTTAATTGCTAAAGTAGACTTGTTGTTTTCCCTGACTTCTGCTAGAGGAACTGTACAAACATGCTCTAATAGTACACAGGAACATGTCCCCTAGACATGTTTTCCCTTACTTCTGCTGGAGTAACCGTACAAACATGGTCTAATAATACACAGGGACAACATGTCTGCCTGTTCTAGATGATTGGATTCATTGAGTAATTTTGAAATCAACGGGAAAGATCTATTGGCACAAAAACAAAAAATTTAGCTTGTGTCGGTGGCTACATTGAATAAGAATGATTCCTCGGGTAACTACCTAGGTGGACCACCTGTCACAGCTCGCTGATTGGTTTAATTTGGTCACGTGACCACGCCTCCTCGCTCTCTGATTGGCTGTTGGTTTTCCCCCATTCCGCCTGCCCCCCTACTACCCTCCCACCCTCGTGACCCCCTCCCCTCCTCCTGACCACCGTTCCTGTGTTCCAAACTTGTAAATTCTTGTCTCATTTGTTTTTTTATTTGATCTCATTGATTTTTTATGTCTGGTTAGGATTGGAACGGGGTGTTGTTGTTTTTTATTTATTTATTGGCGTGTAATCCATGGCACCTTCGGCATCGCTAGTGAACGCTTGGACCATCTTCTCTGCTCTGCCGCTTAGCGAAGAGTGTGAGAGATGGTTCCCCCTGCCTTGAGACCCCTTTTACTTCCCCTCGTGGTGGAAATTTGATGTCACGACAAACTTAGCTTGTTTTAAATGTTGAAAGAGAGTGCCAAAGACCCTTTCTAAAGACCCCCAAGGCCACTTGGTACATCGGTCGCGGCCTTCTGAAGGGGCAGACCCGAATTGCACCAGTTATTAAGGGATTAAAAACTGTTTACTAATCCCGGACCCGAATTGCGCCAAGTCAAGTTCAGGTAGTCGGTGAGGGAGATGGGGGGGATCATACAAACAAATACCATAGCAAACAAGCTCTCCCTACGTCATGTCTTTCCTCCCCTTAGTAAAGGAATGTAAAAACGCCTTAAGTGACCCCAACAAGACTTGTAACAGTAGTATTGACATCCGTCTGTCCAATACTTATTAATTGTATCGACAACAATGTATTACTTTTTTCGGGTTTTGTGTGAACTGTGATAATATTAACGAGAATTATTGATATGGAAAGTATTTATAGTGAAAAAGGGAAAGTTCTGATTGTCTATAATAAATATATGTATCAACAGGTGAATCAATTAAAGTTGACGAGGGAGGAGAGGTGGAGATGCACTTACTCTTGATGGTGGAAATATTTTCTCTCGGACTAAAAACGAACACAACCACTAACCACTACTAGATCAAGAGTTGAACAGAAGATCCATTAGCAGCGCAGTTAAGAGGAAAGCTGAAGAGATCGAAGTAAGGCCTTCAAAGTTAATCCACACAGAGGTACAGACACAGAAAAAAACTATAAAAACATTGACCCGCAAGGACCTTAAATGTATCAGGAATAACATCAACTACACTAAATTAAAACACTGCCATAATTTCCTAAATATCCCGAAGAAATTCAATTTGCCATAAATTCAATTGAAATAAAAACTATTCAAGACGAAAACTTTTTGTTGATAAACGAAAAAGAGAAGGGGATCGGGATATTTTCTTGTGACTCGAATCTTGAGTATTTGTGCCAGAATGAAATTATGTTAATGGGTGGAATCTTTGAATACGCACCGAAACATTTTCTTCAGCTTTTTACTGTACATGGGTATTTCGAAGGGCCATACATACCTCTAGTATTTTGCCTACATAAAAACAAGAAAAAGCAGAGCTACATTGACGCTATGAGAATCCTAAAGGAGGAGTGCGAGAAGAGACAACTTTTCCTTCAACCTTTATACATTGTGATTGATTTCGAGCAAGCGCTCCATGAGTGCATTGTGTCCACATTTCCACAAACCAGGATAGTAGGCTGTCGATTTCATTTAGCACAAGCATGGTAAGCAAAACAATTTTATTTTACAACTTTACATAAATAATGTTATATAGTTTGTGACTTGATTATTATATTTTTCAATGTTGAAGATTTTTTAGAACTGCTTCTTACTACCTGTTCGATTTATGTACAAATTATGCTAATAGGCTTTGGTATGAGATAGGTAGAATGCAGAGAAATTGAATCCAAATTTGTATGTAGTGAGAGTGGAAAATTATTTAGGAAAAACCACCTTCAGTTCACTCGACCAGGATTCGATCCCCAACCTCCCAATCATCGGCTTGAATTTTTTTGATTCAAAGTGTATATCTGGATAGTTTTTTTTCTAAATGATGAATAGAACTGTATGATCGATCGTCAGAAAATAATTTAACTATGGGCAGTTTACTAATGATTAATATGAAAATAATTTAAAATTTATCAAAATTATCTTTAACAATTTTGATTTAAACATAAGCTACATTTTGGGTGTATTTAAGATGACAATTAATACTGTTTATTTGATTTAGGGGGTAAAGTTCTTTTAAGGGTAGTAGATGACTAGTTTTCAAAAACTCAAAATATTTTGAAAATATTTTTAACGTTTTTTTAAAAATTGGCGTGCATTTATAATGAATAATAACATTTTGAGGGGCCTACTTAGTTTTGGGTAAAACAATCTATTTCAAGGATAGTTTTTTACCCCCATGGGTGGCTGGACGGTCTAAGGCGCAACTCTCGCACTAGACTGGCCCTCGAGACCGGGGAGGTTGGGGTTTGAACCCAGCCTGGTGCACTGGGGTGGTTTGATCCTAAATGGTTTCCCACTTTCTCTCCACGCAAATGCGGATGCACTTCCTATAAATTCAACCTCCCCAATCCGTAACCCATTAGAGTAATTAGTACATAGGCTATAGCCCAAACGGGCAGTAAGACGTGGGGCTAAAAGAAAGGATAGTTTTTGGTGATAGTCGTCAAAAACCATTAACAACTTGTGCGCTTAGTAAAATAAAACAAACAAATGGTAAACAAATTTAAAACACTCAAATTAAAAATAGTAGCCAAATAAAATGATCTATTATTTGGTTTTAACACAGAGATCCATATAAGTGTAATTATCAAATCGTCGAATGATATTGTCTCAGATGACCCATTAATTAAAAAGTGAATATACGATATGATAGAGTATCTGCGATTCTGTCGTAGGCCTACTTTTTATTTGTTATTCTTGGCCATTATAACCATATGCTGGCAAAAAAATTGAAATGTTTTCCTGTCTGTGTGGGTGTCATCACATTTTTGTACATATGATTCCGGCCACATTTTTTTTAGCTACGATCACTGATAGGGTATTTTGTAAAATATATTTATGATCTGTATTAAATCAGACTATGATTCAAAGAATGCTACGTTCCTATTTTCCTCCCTGCTTCCTTTTAATATTTTTATCATTAATATCCACTATGATTCCTTTTAGGTGGAGAAAGATTCAAAAGCTCGGTTCGGCTGCCACGTACAAAGACGAAAACTCGGATGGAGGGAAATGGCTCCACTAAGGTTTTGGGCTCACTTATTGAGGCCCGAAGAAGTAGAAGACGCTTTCTGCGATCTGATCAGAATCCAGCCAGCTGATACAAAACTGACGAGCTTCGCAGGTTACCTAACTGAAACATATATAGATGAGATGGAGCAAGCGACATTCCCGCCGCGCATTTGGGCAGCTGACTCATCGGACTTATGAAGGACAACAAATGCGTGCGAGAGCTTCCATTCTAGATTTAATTCATCATGTGCTTCTCCACACCCAAACATTTTTGACTTCGTATACAATTTAAAATCGGTCCAAACTGACACGTACATTCGAATCAACAGTGTAAGAGAAGGTAATGTGCAAAAGACGGATAATAAGTCTAAGTTGAAACAATCATTCATTGAAAAAAAACTTAAACAGTTTAGGAATGGAGAAATAGACAGATCAAGCTTAGTGAAGTGTGTGTCCTTCCAAAAAGTATTTGTATGACTTGTTTATATTATGTTTGTTATACTATTATTTAGCATACATATAGCTATTATTGACAATGTTTTAAAAACGGAAATTTCACTTTGATATAATATTGTTTGATTTTTAGCTAAATATAGTTAACTAAATTATATTTTTTGACTTGTGTCCTTCTTACCGCCAGACATAGCATTAATATTTGTTTATGTTCAGAGTTGGCGCAATTCGGGTCCTGTCTTGGGAAGGGGGGTATTGGCGCAATTCGGGTCCGGTCTGGGGGGGCACTTTTAAGCTCTTGGCGCATTTCGGGTCCTAGTTAAGAGAATTGGCGCAATTTGGGCGAGCCCTTCTGAAGGTCGCTGGTTCAGCTGTGCTTCCCCGCTCCCCCCAAAGCAGCTCCCCAGGGACCAAGGATTCTATTCCCCCCTCCATCAGAATTTGATGAGCCTTACATTTAGATGGCGTGCACACCGGGATTCGAACTTCGATAACTTTAGAACGGCCGTACTTCCTGCACCCCAACATTTTGCCGGTCGACCAGATAGAATGTGTACACGCATTTGCTTCAAACGTCGATCACCGGCCATCTAGTGACGTCTTAAACCATACGACCATTGATGCAAGTATGCAATACATTGTGACGGTAGATTGCTACCCAAGTATAAAGTGAAAACCACCAATTTATTCCTAAAGCTCCTTATAAGAACAGAAAAAATAATTTAATGTTCGCAACTATATTTTGCTGGAATAATATATAACTATTTCATTAATTCATAGGTAGTTTTGAATTGAGTAACTTTAATTTAATGTTCGCAACTATATTTTGACGAGATAATATGTAACTGCATAAATTATTAAGTAATATCAGGGCTGAGGAATATATAAAATGTACCTGCATTTGTGTGAAGGCAGAGCGACACGGTCGACCTGGATTCAATACCCCATACCGCTCCTCTCTAATAGCCATGAAGTTAAGCTTATCGGTATTTAGAACTGTGTCTTACTACGCGTCAGGGGCACAAGACATGGACGATGAGGGAGTGAACAGGCCTCGGTACACACGCGTGACAGGGATTCAAACTAATCTATTCGGGCAAGCGTGATATATGACCTGATTTTGACCAGGCGAAAGTGTAACAGCATTTGCCAAGGTTTGAGATGTGAAGTAATTAGCGTTTGTTGCCCTCTAAGGAACTTGATCCCTTACATCACAGGGCGAGATGTGTATCCACATTTGCGCGTCATTGACAACTGAACCCTTCAACACCATCTGGATATCTTTTCCCGAATGAGAGAGAGAGATAATAATAAAATTAGTGATGTAGCAACATTTTCTCTGGGTTGAGATGTGAAAGGAAACGGCCAACGCTATTATTTATGCTTACTCCATCATTGACACCTGGATACAGGATTTGAATCCGGGACTTTTGGCGCAACAATATAGGGTTTGTATTTATAAAAGTAATTAGCGTTTGTCGACCTTGGAGGGACATGAACCCCTCTACCCCCTCCCGTCACAGGGTGAAATGTATACCCACATTTTCACTGTTGGATCCCTCTAGCTGGAGTACCGGGGGAAGACGTCCATCCCTGGCGAGAGAGCTAGAGCAAATGGAAGATAACTGTAAATAGATACCTATTTAAGTGGATCGGGCAAGCACCGATGCGGAAACAATATTATCAACCAAATAAATGTCAGTGTCTTTTCTACCACTATCGTAATTATTATGTATTTATTTAATTTCAAAATACTGGTATCCACTCGAGCTGGATACAAGCCTGGGGGTGCACGTAGCACCCGCAGAGGGTTTAAAAGCGTGTGTGCGGGTGGCACCCCTGGAGACAGGCGATGCGTTGTGGGGCATCGACACCCTAGATGCAGTTGGTGCACAATCCAGCACCATCGCCTTCACTCCGCCGCCAGGCACCACCCTTCAGGGCCCTACTGACGCCACTGGAAATGCTATCCCTGATGTTTGGGGTGAATTGGACTTGATAGACCAGCTGATATGTAAGTTTGCCATTCTATATTTTAGTACCGTCTACAAGTAACTATACTATAGCCACTTGTTTGAAATAGACAGTTTACTACGCAAGAGTAATTTGGGCGCTCTCTTCCCCTAAACTACCGTTGTGTTGTTTGGCCGCATATCTACTACACCTTTGTCAATAGCCCGTTCCCAAGTTTAACCAAAAGAGCGAAAATTATAATTGGCGTTTTAGTCACGTTTGCATTGTGATGGATCAATATTCGGCCGTAAACTTAACTCGCTCGATAGCATGTATGTATATCAAAATATTGGTACCGGGTTCGATTCCTGACACGTTTAAAAATGTTGCTTTGGTTAATTATCAGGCAGAGGACAAGTTTTGTGGATGTTCTAGTCTTGATATTTTATAAATAAAAAAGTGTCCCGTGCTTTAGACTGGAAAACAGTAACGGATATAAATTAAATGGTTTTATTTCATTTTAAAACTCAATTCGTACCATTAAAATTACTTTCTAATATCAATATCTATTTTTACCAAATTTGTGTTAAACATTCTTTCCCCCATTACCTTATTTAAATCTAGATATTTTCAATCGTTAGTGCGGTGTATTAAACTTGGTTACTTATCGAAATAACAGATGGCATTGCAATTCAATTTAGAGGCGATTTTTTTTTTTGCACTTTGCTGGTCAATTATATGATTTTAAAATGGGGGGTGGTTTAGATCTATTGTTATAATTTGTTTTAAGTATATACTGGCATAATAATAATCAACCGGGAAAATATATTGTTGCTTTAGTCGATTATTAAAAAGAAAGAAACACCCTATATATTTGTTTTGTTGATGCATGGGTTCCGGTTTCGATTCTCGGCATAGATGAAAATCTAGGTTTAACCTTTCATAGTGATACATTAGCGGCCCTGGACTGTATTTGTAGCTGTCCTAGGGTTCAAGTGTATTTTATTACACACACTTTGAGAAGGGCCCTGGGCTCGATTCCCTGCATGGTTGAAAATGTAGGTTTAAACTTTCATAGTGATAAATTAACTGCCATGGACTGCATTTTGTAGAGTAAGCAATTATGTTTAGGAAAAATTAATACCAAAAGTTTTAAATACATTGCGGTATATTTTTTGGTAAAAATCATATTTCAAGTATTTACTCTGAAGTTAGTTTAACACGTGCTTGTGTGTTATAGTACAATTGGATGCTGAAAAGGCCTGCTCTATCTCGGTATTTAGTGGCCCGGTAAATCAGATTGGTAGAGTTTCGTCCCAAAGCGTCCCTCTTCGAATCGTCGAGGAGAGAATTAAGCAATTAAAGCGTTTTTTTTTATGTCGGGCGTGAATTTATCATAAAATTAGGGACGCCAGAGAGCGATAGTGACGTTCAAACCTGGCTTGAGGAGCAAATCAATGCTTTGCTAGGACATCTCCAGGATCACGGAGCTAGCACTGAGGATCACGTAGGTCTACTATTAGTCAACATGGACTCCGCGTCAAGATTTGTATTTGTCTCATTTTGGTGGGCAGATCAGATTGACGCGCAGGCTGTGCTATCTAATGTAGAATGAGTGTTACAAGGCAATGCTTCTTTCCTCACTTCGTCCCCCTTGTATATCAAGTTACAGCACTTTAAAGAGCCGTTCGGGAGGGGTAATCATAAATGTGATAAACTCTCTCCCGTTTGGACATATAGCCGTAAAAAGCAAGGGATAATTACGATTAAAAATGGCGACACATTTTGCCTTCCCCATGCATTGGTTGTCACCAAGGGTGTGTGTGACTTTAAAAAGAACCAGGATGCATGGATGTGAACATCGTTAAACAAAACAAAATGGATCGTCCTATTCAAAAAATAATAGTAGAAGAATTATGCCGTGATACCCGTGGGAATCTTTTAAAAGGTGGTGGGGGTGGTGGGCTATCCGAGCTAAAATAATTTCATACATACCTCTCCGAATACAAAATCATCGTGTTCAGGGAACGTTGGGGGAGGCAGGTCCTATATAAGGGGCCTACTCCTCTCGAACATTCTTTTAAGGGCTATCTTGATTTGTATTTTTATGGCGATAAGCAAAACCATTTTATGTCATAGCATTCTTGATAGCCTCATTAAAGTGCAGGTACTTGTGCTGAGAGTGCCGTGTACAGTTGAGTGATAAAAACCAGTACAAATGTGAATCCATGTGCAAAAAGTGCCACGCTAAAGAGGTATATAGTGGAGGTCAAACTTTGACCTGTAAAGACTGCGGGCGTTGGTTCACAAACCAGACATGTTTTAATAACCATAAACATCCCGGTTTTTGCAGATGTCACATGTCGATCTGTGATTTCAAAAAGCTATGTGAGGTATGTGGGCAATTTTTTAGTTTGGAAAGATCAAATTATTCACACAGGTGCTATGAAACTTTTTGTAGAGTATACTATACATATAGTCCTTTTGGTTTTTTCTACTATATGAAGCAGGCCCTATCCAAGCCGTCACTGGAAAAGAGTAATTTTATGTTTGTGTTCTATGATTTTGAGTGCAGACAAAAAAAGCTTCTTCAAGGTGCGGTCAACACGTACTTGCATGAGCCTAACCTCTATGTCATACAGACGTGTTGCAAAGCCTTTCTTCATATCGGTATAAATGACCATCTTGCATCGAATGTGACGCCGATAGGACTCGAATACTCAAGGGTGATACCACAATGACCCAATTTTTCGGATTTATAGGACAAATTAAAGCAACAAAATTTAAGGATATCACTCTCCTAGGCCATAATGCAATAGACTATGATGGGAATTTCATTAAAAAATATATGAGGAAGGTTAAAAAATGGACTCCAGAGCTCATAATGAAGGGTAGGAAAATCATGTACATGTGTTACGGCCAACTCCACTTTATTGACTCAATGAACTTTCTCCCGATGTCGTTGTGCAAGATGACCAAGATATTTGGCTTGGACGAGTCTTTGGCCAAGGGACATTCACTCCATTTTTTCAATAAAAAATAAATTGCGGGGTAAAGAGGTCCCTTGCCGCCAAAGGAGGACTATGGTATCGGTGAGATGTCGGTTGAGGTAAAGGAGCACTTTAAGAAGTGTATGACCCGTTGGTAACAGAAAATTATGTCTATGATTTTAACCATGAGTTGGAACTGTATTGCGTGAAAGATGTAGAGATCCTACGGAAGGCCTGCCTGAAGTTTAGAGACATGCTCATGGAGAAAGCAAAGGTGGATCCTTTCAGAGAGGCGTGCACGATAGCAGGAGCGTCCATGTTGGTTTACCGCCAAAGCCATCTTAAGGAGAATACTATCGGTATTATCCCTACCGGTGGCTACCGGTGTGCAGACCAACAGTCGCACGTCATTGTACAATGGATCTGCTGGTAGGCCCATTAACGCAGTGTCTCTATTCTTCATGCAGGTAACGGCCGTGAGGAATATGTGTTAGGCCAACGTTTAGACGGCGTTGTTAAAGCTGGTGATACCGCCACCGTCTTCAAGTTCTGAGGCTGTTATTGGTACGGGTGCCCTCTCTGTTAACCTGACAGGACCACGCCTATCAAAAACAGCAGCCATGAGACCATGGAGACGCGCTATGAAGCGACCATAACTTGCGTGGAACAGTTTAAGTATGCCGGCTATATGGTCACAGAGATGTTGGTAGTGTACGTTTAATGCGATGAAACGCACAGACAAGGACTTGCAGCAATTTGTACTCCAGCACGAGGTGTACAGTGAGGAGCCCCTCAGTGCTATGAACATATTCTTTAGTGAGCGTACAAATTGTATTAAACTGTTCCACGAAGCAGACCTTTCTTGTGAAGAGACAATCAAGTACTTGGATGTGTGTTCATTATATCCTTACGTTTGCAAGTACAAAAAATACCCCATCGACCACAGAAAAATTCACGTGGAAACAAATTGTCCGTCTATAGATTAAGTAGAGGTATAGCCAAAGCTACCATGACGCCTCCGCGAGATTTATTCATGCCTGTATTGCCTACACGGATGAACGACAAGTTAATGTTCATATTGTGCAGGAAATATGGGGAGGGGAAATAACAAAACGCGTGTCAGCACAATGACAAAAAAGATCACTTGTTGACAGGCGGCTGGGTGATTGACGAGATCCGGAAAGGCCACGCCGTTGAAGCAGTACACGAAGTGTGGGATCACAATGTATCTGTTTACAATTGTTAAACAGGTTCTGGTGGATTATTTCATGGGTACATTGATACTTTTTTGAAAATTAAACAAGAAACCAGCGGATGGCCAAAGCAGTGTACCTTCGAGTATGAAAAGTTAAGTTACATTCAAAATTATGAGGAAAAAGAAGGGGTAAAACTCAATTTTGGCTATGTTTGTAAAAACCCTGGTCTCCGCACTCTGATGAAACTCTTTTAAATTCGCTATGGGGAAAGTTTGAGCAAAGACCCGATTTACCATACGTAACAGGGCATCCACAAGTACCTGATGGATCCATACATCACCGTGGTTAGCGTCATTGATATAAATTATGAGATTATTTGCTTCAATTACAAGGATGCGCGTGACGCGTTGCGCCCTTACCCTAACACGAGTGTGTCAGTGGCATGCTACACTACTGCTATGGCTAGGTTGCACTTATACAGCATCATCGTTGGCGTGAGCGTCAAGACTAACTTTACGTCCTATGTCTAGCTAGAAAAATGCGGATGGAACCATGTTGTGTTTAACCGTACAGCGTGGCAAGAACTGGGTAGCTACAAGTCGGTCATATCAAAGTTTTTCACCAACACGCAACCTACTCAGAAGTTTAGTCTGACTAATCATGAAAGCTCTCTGAGACGCATGTGCGATGACCGTATGGTCATCATCAGCGAGAAACAAGACGCAGAACTCAAACGGGTCACCTATCTAGCACCTAGATGGGCACGTCTTTGTGATGTGTGGGACCTCATCGACGTTGCAGTTGACCACCGGGATATGTGGTCAACACCCTTCGCATAATATTGCAACGATTTGATCGACATACTCGTCGTGGGTGTATGCGACACGCTATTAAAATCAATGTATGTCATCGATCTCGAACAGCCTACGGTAAAAACGCACATCAGAAACCTGGATCTTATCAGTGCTACCTACTATACACGTCAAGTCATCGGTTTAGAATATTATTTGCTGGATTGTGAACTAAAAACAATTTTACTAGCGCATCTAAGGGACACTGTAGAAAAACGTATGAACGAACATATGGGGCATTCCTGTAAAATTGTAAAATAAATATTATGTATGATGTCTGTGAAACCTTTAATATATGTCTGTAAAACTATTAATGTTCAATAAATATATATCTTGTAATATCGTGTTTTATTAACGCAAAATCTTTCTGTCCCCTTCAAACGTAGATAATAGTCTCAACTTGTCGAGCCGTCAAACTTGCATCAAACATGAACAGAATCAATTACCTCTTGTACTAGCTCGCGACTTCAAGGTCATGATCTATTCTTGTCTCGACTAGTCTTGTCGATCCACCAAACTGGCGCCAGTCATCAGGGAAAACCCATTGCGACATCATTCAAGGTCGTGTCAGACTTGTCTGGTCGACCCGCCAAACTGGCGCCTGTCATAAGGGAAAACCCATTACCACATAAGGGGTAGGGGTTGCGACACATACCTCTAAGGAGGGGAAGTGAGAGGAAGTGAAAGGGATCTCAAGGCAGGGGAACCATTTATCACACTCTACTCCAAAGGGTTGTCAGGAGAGGATAGTGCCGTTTGTTCCGGGGAGTGAAAGGCAGTCCAAGAGAGCCTTGTGAGACGGAGCCAGTGTTTACTCTACGCTATGCTACCGTCAGAAGATGTTCATTTTACATGCCAGTGTCACGGGAGGAGCGCCCAACGCCACGGACTGCAAGCCAATAAATAAATAAAAAAACTCCAACGCCCCGTCCCAATTCTACCAGACATAAAAAACCAATGAATAAATAACCAATGAGCACAAATAAAAAAACAAATGAGACAAGAATAAACAAGTTTGGAATTCAGGAAAGGTGTTCAGGAGGAAGGGAGGGAGGTCAGGATGAGGGGAGGCGAGTCAGTAGGAGTGGTGGGGGATCATGAAGGTGGAAGTTGGCAGGAGTGTAAGGGGAAAACTAACAGCCAAACAAAGAGTGGTCATGTGACCAAATTCAACCAATCAGTGAGCTGTTAAAGAGGTCCACATAGTAGTCGGGTGTTTTGGTAAAGATTAACATTTTCCGGTATATTTTTAATTGGAAGGGGCTGGTTAGGGCTTGGAGGCGTCTAGAGCCCATCTATACATAAATAATTAATAGGATGTGCATAAGGCTTAAAGTTTGCTATCAAGTTAATTGTTTAGGGTAAATGGGGGGAGAGTCACATTATAGACATTTTCCAGTAAAGCTACTCTTATATCTAAAATCCCATAAGGGCCAAAGAAAATACTTTTTTAATTTATTTAAATATTATAGAGACCTCTCCTAACCATAATCTAAAGTGCAATAAAAAGTTCTCATGATTGTCTAACAGATGGCAGCACTAACCCAATTTAGACTAAAATTAGACTTCTCCCCTTTCGTATCTTTTAAACAATTTAGCCAAACATAAAATTACTCTATCTTTTTTTAGCACCGCGTTTAACCCCCTGTTCTAGTTATAAGCATATTAACTAATTACGCTAGTGAGTTAGAGATGAGAAAGGTTGCATTTAGAGCAAAAAGAGAGAGAGAGAAAATGGAAAACTATTTTGTTAAAGCCCTTCACAGTAAATCTGTCCGGGATTAAATCATCGATCTCTCCATCTTCAGCAGTCCAACCTAACGAAAGTGATGCCTTAAATAAAATATTTTATTGATGATAAACCTAAAATGAAAATAAAATTCAAACAAATAATGGCAACTAGGGACTAACATCTATCCGTAAAATGTTCAGATGATTGAATTCCAGGTAGTGACGTGTTGTGAAGTGTTGCCAGGGAAAGCATTATTAGTTTAAACTGTACCTGTTTTCACATTTCTCAGTAGAACACTCATTGGTCAGGTATCGAGTTGAATATATTCCTAGGTGAGATATGCAGAGCATAGCATATATATGTTGGGTCAAACAGGGCCCAAGTGGACGAGAAAATATCACAGATACAGTTTTAACAAGGCCTGCTTCCCTAGCCACTGATTCCAGGTGAAGGGGAGGTATTCATTTAGACTTTTACTCTAATAGTGAGGTATAAGCATATCTGGTTCAGAGCTACCCGACGTTATTGTTAGAAGAGATCTAGAATCACCGTTATTGCTTCATTTTAGCTAATTTGATAATATATCAGGTTCAGAGCCAACCCAACGTTATTGTGAGAAGATACCTAGAATCACCGTTATTAATCCATTTGAGCTCATTTGATAATATATCTATCAGGTGTTGACGTTATTAGGAGAAATAAACTGAATTAAAAACCTTAACTCGTGAGATATCTCAATTTCATTCGTTACACTTAAATAGATTAAATGATTTCCAGGAAAGAAAAAAGAATGTACAATTTTCCATCTCACATCGCTATATACCAGTGACCCGCCTCGGTGGCGTGGTTGGCTAACGCGCTTGTCGTGTTGAGCTCGTCTGCTGAAGACGGGGAGGTCGAGGTTAGAATCTCGGTCGGGTGAACTGGGGGTGGTTTTTCTTAAATGGTTTTCCACTATCCCTCCACGCAAATGCGGGTTCACTTCCTCTAATTCAACCTTACAAATTCCTAATCCTTTAGCGTAATTAGTACTTAAAGCGTATAATCCCGAATGGGTAGTAAGACGCGGTGCTAAGTAATAATAATAATATATACCAGTGACAAGGTCAGGTGTATTGAGGTTGCTGATAGATCTACATTCCTTTATTCATACGTCAAGCTATGTGATCTGAAGCTGTCACTTTTAATATATCTGATTGATGCCTATAAAATAGCAATAATACTATGGTAAAATGTTATCAATAATATGTTTGTGTTTTACAAAAAGTGATAAAAATGTCGAGGATGTTTAAAAACTTAGTTTTTTCAAAGGGGGATCAGCTAAAAAATGTAACCATACCCTTAGCCAATACAAGTTTGTATGTTTATATAATGACCCCTCTCCCCCTTAATTCTAGGGGGTGAGTTTTCCTAACCTCTGTGATCCTCTTTCTACGCCCTTGTCAAATGACCGTTCTTAATACCTACTTCATTGACAGACTCTTGGATTATATTGGCCTACTGATGACGGGAAGATCGGGTTTAGAATCCTGGTCGGATCCACTGNCCCCCAAAAAAAAAACAACACTCTTCTTCCACGCGAATGTGGGTATATTACCTCTAAGACGCTTCCTTCCTCATCTCTACCTCATT
The DNA here is from genome assembly GCA_901482245.1 of Timema douglasi. Taxonomy (NCBI): domain Eukaryota; kingdom Metazoa; phylum Arthropoda; class Insecta; order Phasmatodea; family Timematidae; genus Timema; species Timema douglasi. The sequence continues at coordinate 99,248 of CABEEJ010002677.1, forward strand.
ATTATCATATATGCCTACGCATATAACCTGCGTGGAGCCTTGGGCAAACTTAATTTGCGGGGCACCCATTTATTTGTCTCACCCCTCCTTACCCCCCCAAAATAATGAATAAAACCTTAGTTTTATTTAATAGTATGACACTGGTTGGCAAGGCAGTGGTTCCCAACGTGGGGTGCGTGCTAGGACTTGGGGGGGTACGCGAAATTATCTGAATACTGGCAGAAACAGCTAAATAATTATTCCAGCAGTGTAAAACAAAAGATCAGTCAAACTCAAGGAAACGGTGAGGGGTGGTGCGGGGTTTCTTTTATATTTTACCTTTAGAAAATGACTTCGATTTAAAATATAAAATAGTTTTTAAAACTACTATTAAATTAATAAATAAATTAAATGTGTTAGTTTTATTGTAACTTTTGATTTTTTAATGTAAAAGTATCTGCACTCTTTATTCAACTTACTATCACATAGTTTTTAATCCCATTACTAGCCCATTTATTCTTAGTTGCAACCAATAAATCAGAAATAACTTATAGTGTCGTAATTAAACATTTTGTTAAAAAATTAAGGGTACAATTTATGAGTAATAATTTATGCTCGAAGCTATGGTTTTATACATTTATGGGTTAATTTATCCCAAATTCTTTGTTCAATTTTCTTCCCCGACGAAATTTATCTGTATCAAGAAACAAATAACAACTGTGCCAAGTTTGAATTAAGTAGGTTAATGCATTCAAAAATTATCGTGAGACATATCCACCACATACAGACAACTGCAAATTGGTTCATTCTTTCAATAAATTAAAACACGGGAAGGTTTATTATTTGTTCCTACACTCTTGACAGTATTTGCTAGAGCACCCCCAAATCGCGGGGCCCCGTGCGACGGGACTCTTGCACACCCCTAAGGGTGGACTGATAACCTGAACATGTAGTAAGTCGCGGTGATAAACATAACAGATGTCTCGTTCACAGAGTGTAGGATGATCATAGTCGGCCACTATTGTGTGAGCGTTGTGGAAGTGATCAATGGAGTAGTGTCCTACTTGGAGCCAAGTAGCCTCTCATCCCAAGGACCCTTGGTCTCCCAGGACAAACAAGGACTGAGTCAACACACTCTCTCTCTCTCTCTCTCTCTCTTAGCCCCAAGTTGCCACTTCAACCAGAATCTTTCACACAGACAATACCCGACCAGCCAGCAGGACAAACCAACACTTGCCATTGGTTTGATTGGTTTCGTGTGTTACTCATTGGATCAACTCTTCCTGTGAATGAGTGCTTTATAAGAGTGGTTCACAGACGATAGTCCATGAGGACATAGTAGGTGGAACAAGCTGTTATTTATCTGGATCTCGCCACAATTTCACAGTGGAGGATAGTTAAAAACAATTAAATGTGATTTATATTTTTACTAACAAAGGAAGGATGGCGCCAAACGACTATATTAGATTAAACATTGAAAGAAGGATAGAAGGGCATGGCCTACACACTTATCAGAAAACTGTAAGCCTCAAAGGTCCACAACAAAACAAATAATTGTGAACTTTGAGGCCTACACACTTATCAGAAAGCTGTAAGCCTCAAAGTTCACAACAAAACAAATAATTGTGAACTTTGAGGCCTACAATTTTCTGCTAAGTGTGTAGCCTATCCTCCTTTCAATGTTAAAACTAATTTAGTTTATTTACAGCTAAAGATTGTCTACATAAAATATTCAATTTATAAAATACAACACTATTTAGTTAAATATTAACACCAACCTCGGTGGCCACGTGGTGTAAGGCGCTACTCTCTTAGTAGACTTGACGGCCGATGATGGGGAGATCCCGGTTATAATCTTGGTCGGGTGTATTGAGTTTTTTCTAAAATTCTTTTCTACTCTCTCTCCACGCAAATTCGTTATTTTTCTAAATATAGCCTTCCTAATTTATAAAACTATTAGATTAATTAGTACATAAGCGTATACCTCGAATGGGTGGTAAGACGCGTTGATAAAAGAAAACTATTTTCAGCTGTTGATAGAATAAATGTTGACTTGAAATCTATTTGTGAATGTTCAGTTAGTAACGGTATAAGGATTGACCCCATTCAATCACACTCAATGATTATCGGGACACGTAGACTTTTATCAAATATAAATAATAGCTCTTCTACTCTAGACATATTGTTGAAGGTATTATACAGGGTGTTTCGCTCCCTCTCGGTGCTTCTCATACACCAATCACGTCCATTAGTTTGAGAGCTATGAGGGAAACCCAGGGGCCGAGAGTGAGCGAGACACCCTGTATAATACCTTCAACTTTCAATCAAAGAGCTTGGGCGTATGTCGACCACTTGATCCAAGCTTATTTTGCGTGTCAATTCCTTTTCTATCGATCAATTTGTCCTCTTGTGTCGACCACATTTTTGTCGATCGTTTTACCCGCTTACTCCTCTTTGAAGTGCCTAATACACACGATTACAATTCCTTCTTGTTGAGTCGAGAGTACCCAATCTTACAATCTCTCTCATAAAGAGGGCCCATTCCACCACCGGCCTTATTAATTAACGAGGGTGAATTGTAGAGTCCTAAAAACCTAATTAAAAATTAAACGTTTGCTCCACAGCTTACTAGTCTACTACCTTTGTCAAGGTCACCAGTTAGGGTCATCCAGGTTTGCTTGACACCCCTGGAAATATCCCCCTTAAACGTAATTGGTTTTCTATTTTCCAATCAAATGGTATTCAGCTGGTAATTCAGAACCCCGCTCCCCTCCACAGTGGTTGCGTGAGCCACATTGCTAGAGACCGGCGTCCTATCACCGTAATAATCCACGTGATATCTCAGACTTAATATCGATCATGAAATATTGATGCCACCAAGTCTGGTTCGTGCTTTTCTCTCGTCAGATTCTTCCTTGTTTTGCATAATATTCACTCTAACGCTTCCTCGATCGTGTTTGAGGTTAGTTACAACTGTTCCACGGGTCGGGGTCTTTTGGCTCAAGCCACGATAACGATCAACTTAACATTCACTCAAGGTCATTCGACAATAGTGATTATATAGAACAATTTAAATAAGTATAATAAATAATAACTAAGCTATGAATAGTGATTTAATGATTCAAATCGTTACAGTTCTCGAGTAAAGGTAAAGTAATTAATGTTTGAGGATGAAATTATGTGTAGCTAGACATTCATATGGGATGTACACAGTGAAATATTTATAATATAGATATTATTAATGTTATTATAATAAATACTTCACTGTGTAAACCTCATCTGTATATTCAGCTCCATACATTAATTACTTTACCTGAACAATTTTAGACCTGTATATAAAGCATGAAATGTCAAGTTTAGCCCCTTATATCTTGTGAACTGTAATGATCTGAAATCAATGAATCACTACTTATAACTTATAATAACCACTTATTGAAAATTGTGCAAAATTATTTTTATTGTAGATTGACTTTAACTTTGAAAATTCGCGTAACGATAATTTAATGTTCACGTAACGTTCAATTAAGGTACAAATGATGTTCACGTAACATTTATTTAACGTTCAGTTAACGTACACGTAACGTTCAATTAACGTAATGAAGCGTTCACTTACATTCACGTTTCATTCTTTTAGCATCAACGTAACGTTCTTTTAATGTCCATGTATTTTTCATTTAACGCTCACGAAGTTATCATTTAACGTTCACGTAGTGTTCATCTAACGTTGATGTAGCGTTCATTTAATTTTCACATAGCGTAAATTTAACATACATAACAAACACATAACGTTCATCAGCGTACCACCACGTCACCAGACTAACATACTTTAATATAATATAAGCCAACGACTTATCGAAATGGAAAATCACCTGCCATGTCAGGGTTCGCAGTCCACTTATCTGGGGAACAAACACCTCTTGCGAGACTCCTTTAACCCGTAATGGCTGTGTCTTTCGAGCGTAGTCACGCATATTACATGCGCAGTGGGAAATTTAGGAACCTATTACCGCGTGCCCGCTATCAATCCCTGTCATCACCGGATTCTTGGGGGAAACCCCCGTGCTTTGGCCAGACGTCCATTGGCAGAAGGAGCTGCCTCCTCCTTTCGTGTTGGACTCACACGTTACGGAGCTAAGACACAACCTAAGAATATCCCCGACGAGTGCTTTAACCTATGTTGCCCTAATGAGAGTCAACATTTGATCATAGGAATTACCTTGAAGAGGGATTTCAACCTAAGTTAGCCAGAGAGGACCTGCTTTCCCTAAAGGTAATAACCACCAACAGAATGATGTATAGGGACAGAAATTAAGCTTCTCTTTGGGTAAGCCCTCTGAACTTTGCATGGGGACCAACAGGACGAGGTACCCCTTCAGGATTACCGAACGAGGAACATTCCCCAGACAAAGAGGGGAAGCCTCTTGTCCTAGTGTACTGATCGCCTCATTGAGAGGTGTCCAGTAACACTTATTAAGTTTAATTAAAAAGGGTTATATTTACTGCCAAGACTGA
>CABEEJ010002678.1:0-22060 GCA_901482245.1 Timema douglasi
TATAACTTCTGGGCTGTGTTTATCGACCTTTGAGGACGGCCGTGAGAACTTGCCCTCATCTATCCCAAATTGCGTGCGCTGGGTGTAATTTAGCTTACCCAGCGGGTATAACCAGTTCACTCACCCAGCCCACTCTATCGGTTGTCGTTGTTATTTCCTATTTTTTCCTTTTTTGAAGTGTTTGAACCCTCTCATTTGGATGGTAGATCCAAATTATGGTTCAACATACCTCTAGGGCAAATAATGATTTTGAACTTAACTCTTAAGATTAGGGGTAGTTTTAATAACGACTAATTTTTGAATATTCTAATATTTTTGAAAGATTTCGTTAACGATTCTGTTTTGTCTGATGTCTGTTTTAAATTATAAATAATACAGTATACTTATTTTACTGTAGAACAATATGTAGGTGACTAGTATATTGATTATGTATTTTATAAAGTACAGATTAAAAAAAAACAATGATTCTCTAACAATTCTGTTCAAAATGTCATCTAATGCCGCTATGCTCATGACAAATATTCAACAACTTTTGATATCACCACGTGAAGAAAGTTAAACTTTATATCTCTACTGGAATAGTGTTTTTTTTTGTCAATAAAATGTTTTTCTACAGAAACTAAATGAAAGATCTTTCCTCGTGTCCCTTAAATTACGACTTTAGTGTGTTATTTTCACGATATACTGAGTGGTTTTTTTTTTACATAACTAGCGGTGAACGATTCCCTAAATTAAGGATCATCCAAAACTTTGACTAACCAGATTGAACCTGATCCCATCAAATTCGAATGGACGTGTTCCTCGTGTCCTTAGAATTTCCTAAGGCCTCGAGTTAAATCAGAGCTGGTAGCTAACACTCTGGTACTAAAGCTCTCGCCTCTGAGATACATTCAACACGGTTATATCTTGTACCATGTTATCTATGTCAGAAGAGAAATCCGCCAAATAAAACGATCGTTAAAGTTAACGATTATAATAGGGGGTTGTTACATCTGTGCGACGTACCATGTTAAGATGACTCTTGTTGAACTGCACCAAGTGATGTGTTGAAAGTACGAACTAATCTCTCTCCCTCTCTCTCTCTCTGTCACAATCTTCTTTCTACCTAGATTCACTGGCTCTCATCATATACCATCCTAAAGACTTCGTTAACGAGATCTACAATGCTAATAGTGCTAAACGTGAGGAGGAATTAACGGATGCAGTCAGCCATCACTGGTTTCCTTGGGGAATTGTCTGAGAGATACAATACTTACCTACCTCCTTTAACTTTACTTTGCACTCTTAGACAATGTTGGTTTATACTTTTTAATACATTCGAAGTATAGATTAAGCATTGTGATACTAAATTATCGCTATTGATATTTGAGGAAGAATTAATTTTATATGTTAATCCTAGCTCAGAAACGCTGTTTTTTGGACACGGCATCCCTTGGTCTTTTTGTATATATTTACAGGGTATATCTTAATTTTTGTCAAATATTCTAGGGGCGTGGCGTATTTCCATCGACCAAACGTGAAGGAAAGTTCATATAATTATGGGTCTAAAACGCTTAATTTCTGAGCTAGGAAGAATTCTATTTTTCAATCCCAAAGACAAAATTTGGATTTTTCTTCTTAGAAATTAATTAACAAAAAGTAAGTAAATATTACAGAGTGATATGGGGGTTGTAGGGGGGAGCATTTATGGGCGCCCATGGGTAGTACTGCTATTATTCCGTCTAAACTAAGGGTAGAGCCGGGTGAGGTGCTAACTTGCACCAGAATAAACTTGGACTGAATGTTAGGATCATCTGCTCTGGTTTGCCGGCGACAAAGAAAAGGTAATGCAATCAAACAAGACAAAATTTAACAAAAACATGATATTAAACATTTTGGCTCAAAAAATTGCTCAAAACGATATGGTCCTGTTTCGATAAATCCTCTGAGTTCGCTTTCCATGCTTTGTCATACTATGTTGAATACACTTGAGGTGTTAACGTATTTTATCACATCCATTTGCGATACTATTTCTTAAAATGTCAACATCAGGCACAGGAATTTCGTAGACAATGGATTTGTAATGTTCCCAGAGATAGAGAAAGATTTACCTGGTTTAAATCTGGTGACCAAGCAGGCCATTCAATGTATCCCCCGCTAACAATCCATCTTTAAGGAAAAACTTCCAACGTTTATATGATATTTTCTTGATGTTTGGTCGATGGATGGGAATACGCCCATTGAATATTTGACACCAATTAATTTACACCCTGTATTTCTAAAAACACCAAAATAATCTATTCGTGATTTTTAAAATCACATATAATGACATATTTCTCTTCTATCTAGTAGCATAGATGAATATAAACACAAACACACACATTCTTAGCGTATCTTATCTATAACACCATACATTTAATATTGGGAAATGGCTTAAAACATAATTCTCGCAGAGGTAACAACTCCTACAGTATATTTCATAGTTGATTAAATATCAGATCATTTTATTTCCACATATTAAATGGCTAAAAACAAAATATAGCTCTAACCTTAAAATAATTGTACAGTTTTTACAATACATTTTTAAAATGATAAGTGCTTCGATAATTTTGGTCACACATTTGTATTTTTAGAGTTAAATTAAAAGTTAAATTACACGAAACAGTGCTAGCCAAAATGTGAAAATATATGGTATATAGATATCAAATTTGGAAATTGCTACGTTATTGAATCCTAAGTAAAATTCTGTCTCGTTCCACTTTCAGATACTTTCACTTTCCCATATTAAGAGAAAGTATTGTGATCACAAAACACATTGATCTCAAGGCTATGACAAATCTTTACATTTTATGTATACACAAACCCAAAAAAGTAGAATCTTACAATTATGTTTGCCCCTATGTATGTCTGTTTGTCTGACCCTGACCACGGATCCAACACTGTCAGATGGATTTTGTTCAAACTTGATATTTAGAGTATATAGGGCTACCTCAGAACGTTTTTTTTTATCCTAGCCCTCAAATAAAGGATACTTTACCTATAAGTTATTTTTTAGTTCAATTTTTTTCTAAACTATCTCTAACAACTTTGATTAAAACGAATATCTAAGATTTGTTTGATATGGCTAAAAGTTTTTGGACAAAAATTCGTTAAAGAGTAGTTAACTGATGGTAAACTTTTGAAAATACAAAATATTTTAGTAAAGTTTCTAACAATTTTGTTCTAGATTTATATTTGGAGATTGTGTGGTAAGATTTGGGGTGGTAACTTATTTATAAGTAATTTAATATGACTGATTTTTCAAAAACGGGAAATATTTTTCAAACCGTTATAATGATTTGGTTACAAATGAGGATCTTAAGAGTTATCTTCGAATTTATAATACAAAATATGATAAAGTTTATGCTATTTTGTCATAACATTCATTTTATTTTGCTTCACCTACAACTGTGCAAAGAGGCAACTTATTTTAAAAACGCGCAGTATATTGCATATATGTTGCCTGTCACTGATAATAATCTACAAATTATTAACAATGAAACCCACACCTGTGGATACACAGACAATGGTGTCAGTCCCATCTTGTCTAGTTAGCCAATGACTGGACAATGTGTACTTGACATTGTTTTCTTAAATGGTTTTCTATTCTCTCTCCAAGCATATATTTCTTTTAATACCATTCTTTATTCATTCTTCCCCATTAATGTAAATATGTAGATAACCTGGACGGGGATAAAATAAAATAAAATTAGGTTTGGATGGAGATATTTTTAGTTCATCTGTCGAAGATATAGATTAGTAGAAATTAAATCGGTATACCTTCCTGGAGTTAAGGAAAAACTAAAGGATAGTTTTTAGTGCTACTTTGAGGTGAATCGTCATGGTTCAAAAAAAGTTCCGATCTTTACCCTCTGATTATTCCTCTCTAGTAGCTATTCATTACAACAAAGCTATGGAATCAAGAATAAAATAATAACGATATGGTTTTCTAATGAAAATGGGCTACAAACTTAGCTCTTTCATATTCTAAATATTGAAAAAATGACACCTGGACACGGGAATCTAGTCCAGGTGGCATTTTTCAATTTTCAGAATATGATATCTAGATGGAGAATTCCTCTCTAAAAGCACAAATAATAGCTTCAGATATTTGATTCTTAATTAGCTCTTTCAGATGCAAACATTGATTGCTATGTTAGGTCTGCACCAACTTAAATATAACAGGCGGTATTGTATCTCGAAAGCCGCTATAGCTTTATAAATAATAATGCTCCTCTGAATATCACATTTCCACCCTCTTCATCTTGAAGAAGGCAAAGTAACCATCTGTTTTTATAGGCATAATCATCCCCCCTCCATGAAAACCCAACCAAGTGTGCTCGTGTGTGCGTAGGTACTGTACAATGCACTCAAAGTAAATGGCACCCACATTCCTCGACTTTTTAATCGACTAATAGTCTTTTAAAAAAAACCTGCGAAACACGCTTTTCGAGAAACTTTCTTACTGACGTTAACTAGTTAACTTTCCTTTTCTTGACTGGTGACAATCTGCTGGAATGGTTATGGCTCTCTTTAGTGTGGGACACTATTAAAACAAGGCTTGAGGTGAAAGGAGGGGGAAACCAGCTGTGAGGGGAGGGAGGGGACAACCAAGATGTAACATGCACACACTTATTAGTAGCTTAAGGGAGGAGAGAATAGTGCCAATCCAATTAAATAAAATTACAAACGTTAAAAAAAAAGTTTTTGTTTTATTTATTTTAGGTATTTAATGATAACTTTTTGACCCGATTGATTATATCAGCGCATGAGAATTTCTAGGAGTGAGAGTGAAAGTGCCTACCAATTTTGCCGGGAAAGGTATTTTCATTTACCTTCCAATGTTCTTTTACCTGCCACAATCGACATGGTACAGACAGCTTTACTTCCCCTCCGAAGGAAGTTGTGCTACGAATTTTTATCGCTCGAAAAAATCCATTATCCCCGGCTGAGTTTGAACTCATGAACATCGGGTCTTGAAGTGATTACTTTACCTCAAGAGCACCGAGGTTGACGTTTACAAAATTAGTTTTAATCCAATTAGTTTTAATCCAAACAAATTAGTTTGATGATTAACATTTACGAATATCGAATCTCTCGCCTCTAATATCGATACAACGAAAGTGTGTTAGCTATCTCAGGTGAAGATTATCAATAAATTTATTTCTTCTATAAATAAAAAACTCAAATTTGGTCGTTGTCTACATCGAAGTTACGATATGTTTCTAACCTAAAGGTCAAACAAGGAAGCCAAAGCTATTCTCGAAGGAGTTTACACAATCAAACTTAAAAACTTCCTCCTTACTTTCAGAAGGATAAGTTTGAAATAATCCAGTCTGTTGTGCGTGGTTGTAAAATATAATTAATTTAGAGAAGTACCTGTTAATTAGAGTAATGGAAGTCTTAAGACAACAGAAACTCGAGTCGGGGCCAGCTGAAGTTTAAAACAAATATTGAGACCTTTGTTAGTAGAATTAAAATCCTCGGCACTAGTCCAACCCACCCCCTTGAGTAAGTAGTTTTCTAATTTAAGGGTGCTTAGGTTGATCCTAAGCAATGATTAAAAGTAATCCAGAAATTTTTTTAGTAGGTTTGTCCTTTAAACAAACACAATAATTCCTAAGGTTATAGTTGTACATTGTGTTAAATGAACCGGTGTGAGCTAATTAGCTACTACTTTTATTATTTACTAAAATAATATATAATAAATGGTATACAATTTCGGTGGTCACATGGTATCAGGCGTTACTCTCGCAATATACTAGATTATTGATGATAGGGATACCGGGGTTTGATCCGGTTAGGGTTGTAATGCGTGTGGTTTCCATAAATGGTTTTCCACTCTCTATTCCCGCAAATGCGGGTACACTTCCTTTAAATTCTAACTTGTTCGTAATTAGCACGTTAGGGTGATTAGTACATAGGTGTATAACCTGAACGGGTAGTAAGACGCGTTGCTAAAATTAGTAATATTATAATATTTCAATTTGCTAAGATTTTTTTACTGAGTCTTATAATTTGAAATAAATGTTCAACATAAATTTGGTGATGAAAGAAGATTTAAAAAAAAAAGTTATCTCATCACGTATCACTACTCTATTGGTCTATACGCATAGGCCTACATATAAATTAAAATAGTGTAGAACCCGCCTCGGTGGCGTAGTTGGCTAACGCACTAGTCGTGTTGAGCTCGACTGCCGAGGACGGGGAGATTGAGGTTCGAATCTCGGTCGGGTGAACTTGGGGTGGTTTTTCCTAAATGGTTTTCCACTCTCCCTCGACGCAAATGCGGGTTCACTTCCTCTAATTCAACCTTCCCAATTCCTAATCCATTAGCGTAATTAGTACTTAAAGCGTATAACCCGAACGGGTAGTAAGACGCGGTGCTAAATAAANTTTCCACTCTCCCTCGACGCAAATGCGGGTTCACTTCCTCTAATTCAACCTTCCCAATTCCTAATCCATTAGCGTAATTAGTACTTAAAGCGTATAACCCGAACGGGTAGTAAGACGCGGTGCTAAATAAAAAAAAAAGTGTAGGGCCTATAGCTCTCAATTTATTATGTTAAACAGGGTGTTCAGAAACTCAATGCCCAAACTGCACATATAGATAGTTTGAACCAAAAGTAATACAAAATGCCTTGTACACTTATATCTAGTAAACTATGCTAATACCATTAAATTGTGTTAAAGAGTTTTGGCGTACAGCACCAGGAGAGCAAAGCTGCGCAAGCATGTATGTACAACAGGTTGTATAGGAAATAGGCGCGTGGCACTTTATAGGTAATAATGGCAAGCACTTTCTGTGATGTGGGACCGTTAATGATGATCCTCAGAACGTATTCCCATTTCTAGATTGACTGGTGTGTTGTTTACTATTAATCATGGTATGTTCTGTTGCCGTGCTCCAAGATGTCGAGGTGTGCAGTGCCGCATGCCTAACTCTTATGCATCCTGTTGTACACGCATGCTTGAACAGCTTTGCTCTTCTAGCGCTGTACACCGAAACTTTAAACACAATTTAATGGTATTAGCATAGTTTTCCGGATGTAAGTGTACAGGGATTTTGTATTATTTTTGGTTCAACCAAACTATATGTGCTGTTTGGGCGTTGATTTTCAGAACATCCTGTATATTCTCTCTATACTAAAACAGCATTTAATGTAAAGGTACTTTTACACAGGGAATAATAATGGTATCCGGAGGTGTTAGATGACTGTACTAACTCGCCACTACGCTCTGGCAGTACCAGGCTTACTTAGCTTCCTTTAAGAGCTGAGGAGCTGAATAGTAATATTATATCCCTTCTTGGAGGATTAAGCTTCTCTTTGATTGGCCTGGAGGGCACAGCGATTGACGAGAAGCAAAACCATTTCAAGATGGCGACTGTGCGAGAACGAAGAGACTCGTGAAGCCTCTGAATGAGGCCTGGCGTACTATATCTGATGTGCGTGAGCTCAAGGTGGGGTGGTAGGGATTGCCAACTAGGGGCAGTGTTCTTGCAGTTTTTATATCAATCGAAAATCGGCAAAATTATTCGAATTTCTCCAGTAGAAATAGTGTTTTTTTATCACTTTGTCTTACTACCCGTTCGGGTTATACGCTTATACACTAATTAAGCTAATGGTTTTATGGATTAGGAGGGATATATATATAGGAAGAGTACCAGAATTTGAGTGGAGGGAGAGTGGAAAACAATTTTGTAAAAATCAACCTCAACACACCCGACCGAGATTTGAACCTCGATCTCCCCCGTCATCGGCCACTGTGAGAGTGGCGTGTTAGTCCATGTGGCCACCGATGTGGGGGGTGAGGTTAATTTCAGTCGCATGGTAACACCAACAGTTCTTGAATACATCTGTCAAGGCTGTCTTCGAATTAGTAGAACTTTTTTTTTTCATTTAAAGTTTCTCATCAAATGGTAATATATGTTCATGACAAATATTAAAGAGCTGTTGACGTCACCATATGTAGAAAATTAAACTATATATGTTTCTGTTGGAGAAATATTATATTTATTTTGCCGTAAAAAAAAAGTTTGCGATATGAAAACTGCAAAATAAACCAAACAAACAATACTGGACTTTTATCACGTACCCATCTGTTCAGTCTCGAAAACCAAGATACGAACGGGGCTCTTTAAGCCCGGGTGCGTCCAACTCGGTCCTCGCATGTGACAGTGTTAAGTTACTTCCTGTGTAGCTAACCTGTGTTTAGTAGTTTTAGTCTACATTAGTAGCTTCTTAAGTAGAAAAGTTCTCATCTGTAGTGACTTTCACTCTTTTAAATAAACACCCATCAAGATATACTCAACGTTGTGTCGTCATTGTAAATGTCTTCTTCGAATTCACCTTCACAGGCGATGGACGGAAAGATGACAGCTACCGAAATGTGTTAAGAGATGACTAGGATAGAATTTAGGGGAAATATACCCATGCTTACCTGGGGGTGAATCGAGAAAATTTTAAGAAAAAAAATCCACCCTCAGTATGCCATGCACCAAAACGGTCACAAACTACATCTTCACTTTCACGACAAGCCTGTATCCAATAGTAAGTGCGTGGCAAAAGAAGACGTGAAATCAGCACGGAGATAACGTTTATTTTTTAAAATCATAGTTCTGTCAGTAGATCCATAGTGGATGCGTTATGTTAGTTTACGTGGTTTACTCAATAAAAACATTTTATATTTAAACTATTATTTATTGCACTAAATTTTCTATAATTTACATTAATATATAATTGATTATTTGAGAGTTGCTGTCAACAGAGCTATCAATTTTTATGTTGATTAATTCTGTCTATTAATTGTATCGTTTATTATTCAAAAATTTCCATTTCTATATTTCTTTATCCAACCCACGAGAAAATGAATAAACACACGTCCTAAACTTGGGGATGTTTAGTAAAAAAATATCAGGCCATGTATCTTGACTGAACAGTGTTAACGACGTTGCCTATTTGGAAATTTCGAAGTTATTTTGCGAAGCGTATTGCATCTTAACTTGACACACCATGGCGCTATCACTCTTAGACACTAATGTATGAGAGGGCTTCTTTCAATGTGCTGATAATCTTTCCCCTCTTCCTCTGACTTTAATATTTGCTCCTTGAAAACATTGACTTGCTTTTTAATTTTACCTCTTTCATGTTTCCAATTCTAGATAGACATAGGCTACCACGGACTTTTTTAAATCTAAATCCTGGCAGGAAGACTCTTACAAGCCATTATAGTAATTAAGTCAAATATACTAAGTTGTAGATTGTTTATAAAATATTACGTTTAAAAAACTACTTAAATATACAAATATAATAATTTTTGACACTGTAAGAATATTTTTAGAACTATTTAAGAATTCATGTTTTTTTTCAACGTTATATCTTTAAAACTCGTTGAGTAAAACATAAATTCATTAACATCCTATTCCTATCTTGAACTGCTTGTGACGTCACAGGTAGGCACTGCCCTTAAAACAGCAAAACAGAACCGATTCCCTTGTTACAAGCCTATTAAAAAAACTTTCAAACCTAACCCTCCAGAAGATGAAATACCATAAAACTCTCCCATTGGTCACCTCATAAAACATGGACCAAACAACTAGTCGCTTGTGACTTTAGCAAATATTCCCCCGGGCCGTGCCCTGTGTGGTCCAACCAGGGAAACACAAACATTTACTTGAAAGAGTTTAAGACTATTGTGTGTGTCGGCAACTTTCAAATTAGGGATTGGGTGTACTAGAGCACATATCGAGAAGATTATTGATCCGGCTGGAAACTCATTATTTCCTACCTGATTCCCTTTAAACATCTTATTTTTGCCAAAGGTTGATAAAAAGTTACTGCAAGTAAACGCGACATGAATTCGAACCTCACTCTCCACGTTATCAGAAATCATGTTTTATGTTAGTGTGATCGGTGACCTGGTGGTCTAGGGGTAAGGTGTCGGACTTCTGTGCTGGCGGCCGGGGTTCAATCCTCGGTCCCGGCACAGATTTATCTGATTACCAAACCCTTCCTTCACCTCTGACAATACATCTTGTGAATGTGGTGAATGCCAGGCCTCCACCGTGGTTCGGATCTCACGTTAAAATGTAGGTCCTTCATTTCATCTCACAATCACCCTACCATTATACATTAGCGTAAGTACGTATAACCCGAACGGGTAGTAAGACGTGGTGCTAATAATAATAATAATAATTAGTGTGATGTGTCAAGACCAGTGACACATTAAATGATAATGACAACATTAATAACCTTTTAACGACCATTATCTTCTTCATCATAAACTCAAATTTAAATTTAAAACTAATGAATGAGTAAAGATAAAAACATAAACGTTAAGTCTATTGAAAGGCTATGTTTGCATGAGAGCGAGAAATAAATATTTAATGAATTGTGGAATGGAGAGCGAACTTATCAAATATTAAAGTCAAAAACTCTCTTCGCGTTTGGTTAATTCTTTGTGTCTTCTGGCCAACGGAGGCATACTTACATTTTCCTTCCCTTCCCCTTCCCTCCAGAGTGAGGGAGTTTTAATTCACTCGGGGAAATGAATTTTGTTTAAAGGTTTTATAGCCTAGTACTTAGAAAGTGCACATTAAATATACACATAAATGAGGATAATTTATACACAGTTTTCCGGTTATAACACCCACGGCTATACCGCAAATTCAGATTTACGAGTACCATGAGTCGTCTTTGTTTATTCCCGTGCTTTTGAAAGATAAAATCTAGCAGTTGGTCTCACCCAAAAATATTATCCTAAAAAATTATATCCACCCATAAAAAAACACACACAAACAACTACAGACTCTTTAATAAAGTGATGAAATGATGTTGTTGAATATTTTTATGGTGACTTATTGTATTGTTTTTCGTGAAAAATGAAAGAATTTTTGAGAATCATGTTTATAAAAAATATTTTAATAATATTAGTGTCTGACAGTGGGGTCGGTGCGCTTCTCCTTGTCCACCCTAACTGTGCTCTTTGTTATCTATATTCCATTCACGGTAGGAATTGAATTCTGAAAGGCCTTTTTCCCTACCATAAATCTACTATATAGTAGGATATTGGTAGGAAAAAAGACCTTTCAGAGAGTAATTCCTACCGTGAATGGAATATATATGTCCCGCCTTGTTTAGCACGAATGCAGTGAGTGGCACTCTCACTTATCTGGGGGATTCGAGGGGGCAGTTGGGAGGAAAAAGCACAAGTCTGGAAGACTGGGTTCATTTTATTCTAGCCCAGTATTTTATAAATGGAGGGTTCCAGATTCTTAACTGTGACCCTATATATACATGGTCGGTGATAGCCAGACAGCTCCAGTCCGAGTCGAGGTTAGCCAAGTGGTTGGACCAACGCGTCCGGGCTGGCGTGCCCGGGAGTGTCCAACGTGACCAGCGAGTGGATTTGCGAGTCTACCACTTGTGTATCGCCCGGTCATCGCAGTGTGTTCTGTGCGGGGACCAGTGGTGATAAAGTTTTCCTTCATAAGATCTGCAGCTCCCTCAGCAATGATATTGGGTGTAGCTCCTTCTTACCCGAGCACACCACCTTCAGACATAACTGAGAGAGAGGAGATTTGGCAACAGTTAACTGAAAGAGAAATCAAAGATAAAGTTTTCCTTCAAAACACCTGAAGTTACCTCAGCGATGATATTGGGTGTAGCGTCAACGGAATCAGCGTTTCTTCCTTACGGCAGCGTCATGTTGTTTCAGCATCTGATATAAGCTTTATTTTGCCTTGGCAAATTTGTATTCTGCAGCCAAACCGTGTACCTAAGAAAAGTGGGAGCCTCCATGTTTCAGTTTGCTGTCATTATTAACATCTGCGGGACTATTCCCAATCCCACCTCCTTTCTTGCTACCGATTCACACCTGCCGACAATTAGTGCTTTGTATGTTGGTTTATTCTATCTACCTGGGACGGTGAGGCTGACTAGGCTGTGAATAAAACCTTAAAGAGGCCGTCTAACCCCACGAACAATGCATTACCTATATTAGGATAAGCCCGCTTTGGTGGTCAAATGGTCTAAGATGTTACACTCGCTAAAGATTGGACTCCCAATGACAAGGAGCTTGGGGTTCTATTTCAGGTCGGGTGTAGTGAGAGGGCTATTTTACCTAAATGCTGGTACACTTCATCTGGATTAAACCCTCATCATCCTTAATGCATTGGTGTAATTAATTAATATGCATATATTATTATTATTATTACTATTATTATTATTATTATTAGCATCGCGTCTTACTACCCGTTCGGGTTATAAGCACATACGCTAATGTGTGATGGTAGGGTGATTGTGAGATGAAATGGAGGACCTACAGTTTAACGTGGAATCCGAACCACGGTGGAAGCCTAGGAATTCCTCACATCCACAAGATGTCTTGTCAGAGGTGAAGGAAGGGTTTGGTAATCAGATAAATCTGTTCTGGGACCGAGGATTGAACCCCGGACCCCCAGCACAGAAGTCCGATTCCTTACCCCTAGACCACCAGGTCACCCTCAATACCTATAAAATAACACAATGAATGCATTAAAATGTTATCATCTTTTTCCTCAAAGAAATAGGTTTGAAATTACTTAACTGTACTTCTATCCAAAATCACACTATAGCCCGAAAAGGCGTCGTATTATAGTGCAGCTTTCTTTGATCTTTTTAGGGAAATAGAATTTAGTACCAGTGAAACCATTTAACCTTTTTTTATACATACAAATAAAATATAACTTAAAAATAAATTTTATCAAATTAAACAAAAAATCTCAATTTAGCTTTTATCCAGGGAAGAATACATAATCCCACACACTAAGATGGGATTTTTGTTCCAGCGCAATCTTGTATTTAATATCCCGGTTAGTCAGACGTGAGATGGCCTTTTAATATGAGGAGGGAAAGGGGGGATGTAAACCCAATTACACTTTTATTATTCCACTATATATATTATATTTGTATGTGTATTGGTTAATCCTCAATTACTTAATTTAGGTGAAAGAAAGAAAGTGAGTTGTGTTCTCGTAAATGTCTCAAGACTCAGGTTATTGGCTAGAGACAGTCACCCTTTCTTAGGAACGACCTTATCTGACATTTATAAAAGTTATTATTATTATTATTATTATTATTATTAGCACCGCGTCTTACTACCCATTCGGGTTATACGCACTTACGCTAATATGTAATGGTAGGGTGATTGTGAGATGAAATGGAGGACCTACAGTTTAACGTGGAATCCGAACCACGGTGGAGGCCTGGCATTCCTCACATTCACAAGATGTCTTGTCAGAGGTGAAGGAAGGGTTTGGTAAACAGATCAATCTGTGCCGGGACCGAGGATTGAACCCCGGCCGCCAGCACAGAAGTCTGACATCTTACCCCTAGACCGCCAGGTCACCTTTTTATAAAAGTTAATATAACTATTTTCACTTATTCGCACGATAAGTCATGTGATTTTAATGTCACTTTTGATATATATCACCAATACCTATAAAATAACACTTATAATAGTGTCCTGTTTTTTTTATCAATGTTGACCACAAAAAATATGTGTTTTGATCTTTTACTAGTTCGTTTCTATGAAAATCTAGTGTATATATCGATATTTTTATTAAATATTCTAGTTTTGTTATTTTAATTATATGAAAACTATTTTTTATAAAGATGATTGGAGAGGGGAGAAAAAAACCCTGACATGTGCAGGGAACGTTTTCTGCTAGCTATAGATTTGCATCCGGAGACTAAAATAAAATGGAGTCTCATAGATAAATATTGCGCCCGTATTTTATGTCAGTGACTGTACACAAAACTCATAGCAGCTGTTCGTGAGCTTTGAAATGAAAGACACGTTCATTAATATGTTGTTTTTTACAGAAAAATAAAACACCTGAGCTATTACATACCTGTCATTTATATATTTTAATTGGCTTTTTAACTACTTTTCTCTTGCCAATAAATTATTTATAAGTTTCTGATAGGATTTTCCTATGAATTAGATTATACACAAGACTTGTGATTCTTCTTATTTAAATAAAATTGCTTAATCAATGACATTAAAAAAAGAAAATAATTGGTTTTGACAACTTTTCATGATTTCTGTTGTGTTTGGACTTACCGTACTTATAGTCTGGAGTTAATGTTTTATAGCTAAAGCTATTAAATTATTTTTTTTAATAAAGAGTGTTTTTCGAAATAAGGGTGATTTCTCTTGTCGACGGGAACATCTTTTGTTGGCCGGTAATTGGAAGATTCTAGAATATGTGCATTCCTTTCTGATTATAAAAGAGAATTGATAATAATAATAATAATAATAATCAAAAGTGTGTATAAAAGAATAAGTTTTTGCTGTTTCGTTCATAATCTTTCTTTCTACCCTGGGAATAATTTTAAGAGTCTTATGTAGATAAATTTGAGCTACTATGAATCTTTTTATGTTAAAAGTAAGTAGATTATTTTAGAGTAAAACTATTGATTATCTGTTTAATAAAAATAATGCTTGACGTTTATTTAAGAAAATATATGAATCTTAAAAAGTTTTTATCAGCCAGGTTTTATGAATGGGTAGTACGCCCTTTTGTTTAATAATCTGGTTTTGCATTTCTTTTCCAAAATAATTATAGCACAGTTTCGTTGAAATTTGTCCTTATCAGTCTGTCCCCTTGAATTAAATAATGTGAGTCAGCTTTAGCTTTAGAGCGTAATACCCGCCTCGGTGGCGTAGTTGGCTAACGCGCTTGTCGTGTCGAGCTCGACTGCTGAGGACGAGGAGATCGAGGTTCAAATCTCGGTCGGGTAAACTGAAGAGGGTTTTTCCTAAATGGTTTTCCACTCTCCCTCCACGCAAATGCGGGTTCACTTCCTCTAATTCAACCTTACCAATTCCTAATCCATTAGCGTAGATAGTACTTAAAGCGTATAACCCGAATGGGTAGTAAGACGCGGTGGTAAATATTATTATTATTTAGAGCGTAATGATATTAATATAGAGTTAGATAAAATAATGTTAACACCAGGGAAATAGGTTACGTTTATTTTAATAAGGTGTTAATCCACAATTTGCATTAATGTGTTAGTGTAGTTAGAGAAAGCGAATTGCAGTATTTTTGCAGTTTTTATATCAAATCTTTTTTTTTGGGTCAAAAGAAATCAAATAATTCTCCAGTAGAAACATATGGAATTAAATTTTACACACAATCGTTTTTTTAATATATGTAAAGAGTATTCCCGGAATTTAATGATACCTTTTATTTTCTTCATTTAAAGAGTTTTTCATTTAATGCCGCTATGATCATGATAGATATTTAACAAATGTTGATATCACTATTACCTGCCTCGGTGGCGTAGTTGGCTAACGCACCTGTTCGTGTTGAGCCAGACCACCGAGGACGGGGAGACCGAGGTTCGAATCTCGGCCGGGTGAACTGGGGTGGATGTGTGTTCCTAAATGGTTTTCCACTCTCCCTCCACGCAAATGCGGGTTCACTTCCTCTAATTCGACCTTCCCAATTCTTAACCCATTAGCGTAATTAGTAATAAAAGCGTATAAACCGAACGGGTAGTAAGACGCAGTAATAATAATAATAATACAATATTGTCTAGTCTAGCGTCCACAAATAAATAAGGCATGAATACCGAGACGATCAGGGCGTACGTTTGAGCCGGTCGGGATGCGAACTTGAGACGTCCGGCGAGATTATTTAGCGTGCCCCTACACCAAGGCCGTATCCAGTCAGTAATTTCAGTTCTATAAGTTCTCTGAAGTGCTGTTTACGGTTACACAGCCCTCTAATTTGTACTTGTACATTAATTTCGATATTTTTTGAACCATAAGTAAAGCCATATATATTTTGTTCAAAAAAATTAGGGTTGTGGGGTTTGAACCCTCCTCCCCCGACTAAGGCCTTGCCTTACACTATACCTGACAATATGGTTTGCAAAAAACCTACTCTTTTTAGTAAGTTAAGGAATTGAATCATAGGTACATAAGCGTCTTAATAATATATCAAAATGAAAACTTTTGAATATTAAAAAAAAATGTCACCTGGGATGTTAGAAAAGGTGTGACTTCATGTGTGAAAATATTCCAATTATTGTATATTTTCTATTTCACACATACAAATATTAACAGGATTTACTAGTGAAAGGTTTTGTTGATGGAAGTTTATTGAGTTTGAGATTTTAGACGAGGACTAAAGAGGAAAGGTCAGCTCTGAAAGTTAATATTTTCACTTTTTTTATAATGAAATGGAAAGGGGAATATTAGAGAGAGTCATCGCTGAGATGCCTTGGATTTGTTCAAATATAATGATGGCTATAAATATTTTTGTTCGACAGTACAAGTATATGAGGATTGTTATAATTTTGAGTAGTACCAGGATTCGATATGGAGGTTCATTGGAAAACAATCAAAATAACTATAAAAATATATTTTTTTTAAAGAAAAATACCCCCGTGTAAAAGTAAGGGCTTGAACTTACTTAAATAAAAATAACTAACATGACCCGATGAGATAAAAAAATATATAAAATTAAAATATTTATCTTGCACTTTAATACCAATAATTGCCTGGGACACCTAAGAAATAATCAAAATCACTCTAAAAATATTAAGTTTCCATATAAAACTCCACTTAGTAAAAGGAAGGGCTCAGAATTATCTATTTATAGAGAGTCCACATGACAGGATTGGATAAAATGGTACAAGGACTTTTCAAAGACTTTTTGTTTTAAGAATGAGCTCGCCGACGTATGAATAGAACATTACTCTAGTCACGAACGTTGTTGGTTGGGGAAGGCGAGAGGAAAGTGGAACACATACCACCCCCCTCCCTCATTTCCAAAACTATTCTGGTGAATCTAGACATTCTTAGTACTATTAAAAAAATTAGAAAAATGATTTACCACCTTTGGAGTAATAAAGCAATAACCTTAATTTATTCATATAAATTATTATAGAGTTTATTTTGTTAAATAGTTTTGTGTTATCTAGTAGTGACAAATTTATTTTTATTTTCTAATTAAAATATTTTAGTATTTCCCCCCTTCCCTCTAAATTCTCTTCACCGTATATTTTCTTATTACTATAACGTAATGATAGTAAAAAAATAGGATAATATATTTGCTCATTAAAATACACATAGTGGTTCCATTTAAACCAGTTTTTCTATTTTAAATTCATTAAGAAAAAAATAAGGGGAAAATCCTAACAATCAATGTATATTTTCACTGCGCGTCTTTCCTATAAGCTTATGGGTATTTTTTATATATATATTTTTTTTTTACCCCGTGCAGACTTTTATTTCCTGAGACCCGCCTGCTTGTTCCTCTATTATAATATTTTCCCTTTTATTCTTCCTTGAAATGAAGTTGCTACTAACGATATATACACGCGAGATAAATCACTAGATGAAAAGAAATAGTCAATTTGTAAGACGGGGTTTAATGCGAACTTCCTGGATACACTTATATCCCGCCATTATTTCCTCGAAAGCTCAGAGCCAAACCTGCCTCCTTATTAGCTTATCTTGTGATGTAAGGATAAGGGCTAACTCCATTCGGATAGAAGTAGGCCCTAATCCTTTTAGGGTACCTTCCGGGGTATAAATATCGCTTTCACAGATATTTTTATTTTTGAATACAACACATTTAATCATTGACATGTGTTATTATTTTTATTTCCTGTAGAGAAAGTAATGTAATTTTTTTAAACTATAATAATAATAATAATTAGCACCGCGTCTTACTACCCGTTCGGTTTATACGCCTTTTTAAGTACTAATTACTCTAATGGATTAGGAATTGGGAAGGTTGAATTAGAGGAAGTGAACCCGCATTTGCGTGGAGGGAGAGATGGAAAATCATTTAGGAAAAAAAAACCTCAGTTCACCCGACCGAGATTCGAATCTCGATCTCCCCGTTCTCAGCAGTCGAGCTCGACACGACTAGCGCGTTAGCCAACTACGCCACCGAGGCGGGTTTTAAACTATAGCCTTTGAAATTAATATGGATCTTGACGTTTTAAGTAGCACCGAACATTTTTTTAAGGTGTTTCACATTTCTGTCGCTCCCTTTGTTTGTTTGTTTGTTTGTTTGTTTGTTTGTTTGTATGTCTTTTTGTTTGTACTTGAGGTTACAAACTAAATTGTTTGATGGATTTAATACAAACCTGATGTTGAAATGTTATACGATCATCATACCCTGTCAGCAAATTTTGATTTTAACTCTTAAATTAAGGGTAGTTTATTGAAGATTGCTTTTATTTAATTTAAAATTGATCGATAATAATTGTATGACAATTTTGTTTAAAATTAATATCTGTGGAGTGTTTCATTTTGATACATAAGACTGTACACTCATTTTTGGTGAGAAATTGATTTATTGATATAGTATGATATTGATAGTGAGATTAGTAAAAGTTAGTAACTCAAGTTACTCGAACAATTTTAATATATTCATACATCAAAACATATTATCTACATCTGTCACTTTGATAGATATTATAGATACCTATAAAATAACACAAATAAAATTGAGAAATGTTATTTATGTTGGCCGCAAAGAAATGTGTTTGAATTTTCTAAAGGGTTCTTCCAACCAAAATCAGGTTATAGTTAACTGATTATCAATTTGTTTTAAGTTACATACATTCTATTTATTTTTAAATGACTACAGTGGTTTGGATAAAAAAATTTATCTAAAGAGAGTTTCATATGGTTATCCTATATATATATATATATATATATATAAAAATATATATATATAAATATATATATATATATATTAAAACATATTTAAGGATAGCTAACTGCCACGTTAAAGATTTCTTCAAATTTGGTCTCAAACTAGAATACACTCAAAGTAAAGTCTGTTCACCGTAGTAATTTTTTCTGAAAGGCCTTTTTCTCTACCAGAAAACTGTTATATAGTAGGATATTGGTAGTAAAAAAGACCTTTCAGAGATTTATTCCTACCGTGAATGGAATGTATGTGGTTTGTGTAGTACCAATTATTTTTTATTAATTTCTGATAGCAAGAATAGTCAAGCTGATAATGTAACGTATTCCAATACAGAAGGCCTAGTCTAAATCAAGGCCTAATGCACTGGTGGTTATTTTTACTAATAGTACTTTTCTTATTTATATTTTGATAATATTCCTTAAAATAAGTTTTTCTTATCGTAGAATCTAATAACCGAAGCTATTATTTATGCTTTTTACTGAGGAATTCTCCTTCTAAATATATTCTGGGAATTAAAAAATGACACCTGTGAACATGGGAGTCGAACCCGGGACCTTTGGCTTGACATACTAAGCCATAGGTCCCGGGTTCGATTTCCATGTCCAGGTGTCATTTTTCAATTTTCTAAATATGATTTTCTTATTTTGTTTTTTATTTTGGATGTACTATAGTGTTAGACTGGCTTGATTATGACTATGAGATCGGGGTTCGAAATAGGTCGGATCTATTGAGGGTGATTTTCCCAAAATTGTTTCCCTCTCTCCTTCCACTCAAATTAGGGTAGATTATATCTAATAGCGTTCTTCCTCATCCCTACCTCATTAGAGTGATTATCATATATGCGTATAGCCTGAACAGGTAGTAATATGCGGTGATAATCATAAATAAAATACATTAAGTTTGGATATATTTGATACTTAGTTTGTTTATGCTCTATTTGCTCTTTTTTTCCATGCTATTTCTTCTTGCTAACAATTTGTATTCATTATTGAAGCTCACATTCTTGGACTGATTAATAAATAATCTACGTGGTTATTTTTTTAAATGTGTGAAAATGATTGGTTTAGTATTGCTTTAGATCTACTGAGCAGCTCAAGCCATCCTTAACTTAACTGCCCTAAACCTAGCTGCTCCAGCCGGGATACCAACCAAAGACATTAGATTGTTTATAATAAATATATATGAACTAAAAAGGTAATAAGAAATGGAAGGTGACCTGGCGGTCTAGTAGTAAGGTGTCAAACTTCTGTGCTGGGGGTCCGGGGTTCAATCCTCGGTCCCGGCACAGATTTATCTGATTACCAAACCCTTCCTTCAACCTCTGACAATACATCTTGTGAATGTGAGGAATGCCAGGCCTCCACCGTGGTTCGGATCCCAGGTTAAACTGTAGGTCCTCCATTTCATCTCACAATCACCCTACCATCACACATTAGCGTAAGTGCGTACAACCCGAACGTGTAGTAAGACACCGTGCTATTAATATTATTATTATTATTATTTTACCCCACATGCAAAGTTTAATGTTTGGCTTAGCTTACATTGAGGTTGGTTAGTGTATTGTGCAATTAATAATTAATCAATCCTATGTAATAATAGTTTGTACCAACTATTAGCTAATATGAGCCAATTCCTGTAACTATACGGCAACCTTGAGTTAAATTTTAAAATAATAATAATAACAACAATAATAATGTGTTCTTGTCTGTGGCTACGCTGGAATTCCTGGCATAGTTTCGAACTAGCTTGCAATTCGAAGAATGTGCTGTCTCTCGGGTTGGTTAATTAACAAAGGCTTATTTCGCTTCTCTTAATTAGCGTACACTTTACATTTGGGATGGTCTCTAAAAGTTGATTAATTTTACTAGAACTTTTCAATGCAAGCATTTTACCTGGGCGGAAAGAAAACGACTGTTAGTCTATAGATTATAACATGGCCTTTTTACTTTCTCTTGAGTCCTTGGGTAAAGAAAGTATTGTGATGATTAAAAAATCTAATTTGATATTTTTAATTGATATCGACGTTTCATGGCCCACTGTAACTGTAAAAGAGTTGTTTCTTATGCTATTTGTTTGTCTGTGTGTGTGTGTATATCTCGGCTTATAGCCGAAACCAAATAACTGATCTGGCTAAAACCGGGCATATAGGGTGTTTATAGGGTTATCCTGATGCGAGTCTGGAATTATATATCTAACCTTAAAATTAAGGGTAGTTTAAAGTCCGTTCACCGTAGGAATTGATTTCTGAAAGGCCTTTTTCCCTACAATAAAACTAATATATAGTAGGATATTGGTAGGAAAAAAGACCTTTCAGAGAGTAATTCCTACCGTGAATGGAGTATACTTAAGAACGAAATGAGAAAAAGGACTTTTTATTGAAATAGGCTTTGATATAATTAATATTCGTGTACAAGCGTTGTTTAACATTAAAAAATTAATTTTACCCCTCATTTCCCTTGGAAAATGATCTTGAGGGTACTTTACATAAGTGGGAAATTTACTATTTTGGCCATATCTACGTAATTATTAGAGGTACAAGATAACTTAGGACCACAAAAAGTAGGCATTATAAAAATACAAATCTTTTATTTGGTATATCTATTTTTATAAAACCAATAATTCTCGAGCTAAGATCAAATATATATTATTTTATGTAGGTCTTTAAAAATGGGAATGTGATTCTTATGCTCTTTGGTGGTCAGAGATGTTCCTCTTTTCTCAATGCATTTGTAAAATTGTATATTATATAATTTAAGTACTTTGGTAGAATGCTATAATCTGTTTTCACCATTGTGTGTTTGTAACATTGTATATTATTTTGTTTCGCATATCTTACTAGTAGGGTTTATATATCCTCATTTTTAGGTAAAAGACCGAAAGTTGTTTTAAATAACTATGTGTACCGTCTCCATCATAAATTAACTCGCTTAAATTGTTTTAACATGGATTGAACTAATATTATATTAGAAAACATTAAGTCTCTGCCATTAAATATACCTACAATTAATTATGGTTTTAAGAGTGGATTATAAGCTTGATAATTGATTGTTTCTTTGGAAAGTTTGAAGAAGAAAAATATCTTAAATGTTTTTGGGGTGGAACATCAGATTTGAGATAAATACAAGTTCTGTCCGATTTCGATAGTTATAATTATAATAATAATAATAATAATAATATTTAGCACCGCGTCTTACTACCCGTTCGGGTTATACGCTTTAAGTACTAATTACTCTAATTAATTAGGAATTGGGAAGGTTGAATTAGAGGAAGTGAACCCGAATTCGCGTGGAGGGAGAGTGTAAAACCATTTAGGAA
>CABEEJ010002678.1:63345-75486 GCA_901482245.1 Timema douglasi
CCCCCACACACACACACACACACACACACACACACACACACACACACACACACACACACACACACACACACACACTCACACTCACACTCACACATGATTTCCCAGGGCGATAGATGGACTGAATAATGTCCCCGCAAATCGGCGCTTTCTTGTGCAAGATGGCGACCACACCACTGCACAAGATGGTGGCCGCAGTCATACTGGGAAGTCATGTGATCAATGGTGTAATTATGTTCGAACACTGCGGATACGATCGTTTTAGGTTCAACGGACACATAGCTCTGGAAGAGTTTTATACGCCGCACGACTGTTACTGCTGCTATGCCATTTTATAACTTTTTTTTAGGGGTGGGAGCAAAAAAAACCTGGTAGGAACCTTTTTTATATATATATATATATCAACCACTCGTATTGTTCAACGGGTCATAACGATAACTAAGATATTTTAATACATTATATATATGCCTATATTCGAAAAATAAATGTGGGTAAGGATTTGAAACTTTAACCTTGTACCCGTCAGAGAACATTTCTCTTGTTTTCAAACGGATCATTTCAGTTTATAAAAAAACCTTTCTGAATGAACTGTAATATATCTGAGACGTGTTCGTTCAGATGGTCAACGAAGTTGAAATTATGATTCCAAGAATCCGGTACGAAGTGTGATATTGGACAGTTACAAAAACTACAAAAACTACTTTTATATATTCATTCTTCAAGTAATGTCACCTACAACTGTCGTCTTACATTATATGATTAATACCTATCAGAATACACTACTACTATACTAAAATCAACGTTGTCCGCAAAGAAAAATGATTTTTTAAACAACCTTTCTACCATGATTCTAATTGGGTGCAGATTGTATTGGAGAAAAATTCTCCGTTGGTCTTTTCGTTTCTTGGATGAAAATAACTATGGTTTGATATAGGTTTGAAGCTTTAATACGAATCATAAATATGTGTACATTAAATATAAATAGTAAATCCTAATGTATAATCATCCCATCTTATACGGTTGAATATTTATAGCTTTTTTTTTTTGCTACTAGATCTATTTTCATGTAGTATAACCCGAATATTGCGTTCTCGATCTACCATTTTTAACAGATGGTGGCAATTTTGACATCTATGACATGGACATAGTAACTTTTGTTGTTCTTAATAATGCCTATCTGTTTCATTCGTTAAGAGTGTCAATATAATACGATATTATGATAAACACAAGTGTTGAAATGTTAGAGAAGTAGTTTTTAATGGATTAATTAAAAATACATTTTATGTTTGTAATAAATTTTTAATTGATGCTCATAATTTATAATTTATAATTTTTTGGAAAAGTTTCTCTTATCACTATGACTAAGTTGATATATTAATTATATTCTTATAAAATTTGTTGAAAATTTATGTTAGGAAACCACTATTTTTAATATACAATCCGGAATCAACGCGGCTGCATTGAAATATTTGTAATTTGAATACGTATTTCTTAAATGTAGCCAACACATATAGCACTTTTACAATATCTCGATATGAAATCAAATAGTAGATATAATATGTAGAGTAGAGATACTATATTAACGTTCATTCAACAGTGATCCTCACTCTTTTTTTATCCCCCATTTTCTTTGTAAGGGCGCATCTCAGACACGGCAAGACCCACCCCCTTTAAAACACCCCGCGCAGGCCGGTCGAGAAAAGTCATTTTCCGGCTCGTTTACTGCTAACACCGTCTTATATCGACCACATTACGTACCGGGGGACTAAGCATGACATACGGTGCCGGGGATCCCTTTGTACAATGTGACCCCCCCCCCCCCCCCCCCNTTTTTTTTGCATACTGTGAATATAAATGGCAACATTTCTTCCTCGACTTCCTACGGTAAGAAAGGTTTTTTTTTGTTTATGTTCGGTTCGTGTAGAATAAAAAATAATATATGTGATGTGTTTAGAGGTAAGTTTGTTCGTATCGTTGGGATTGTTGCGGTTCCTGTATGGCTGTACGTGTTTTTTAATGGCAGACATTTTGTGGTTATTGGTATGTCTGCGGTAGTGCTCTCTAAAGTGCTCAATACCGGCGTCTGGAGGGTCTCGGTCATGTCTCTGATAATGTCTTTCTTTCAACAGCACGCGCGCAAGAAATAGCTTGAGGGACGAATATGTGGCTTTTTGTCGATAGACGTGACTCTATTAGCAATGGCAATTATATATATATATGTTTGTAAATTTTATATTAAACATTTTTTTTTTAGATAAGGGGATTTGACAATATTTTACTTCTTAAATTTATAGTCATTTTACGTAAATATCGATCTAAAAGGACCAAAACTGTATCGTGATGGTGAGCTGGTGGTCTAGGGGTAAGGTGTCGGACTTCTGCGCTGGGGGTCCGGGGTTCAATCCTCGGTCCCGGCACAGATTTATCTGATTACACAAACCCTTCCTTCACCTCTGACAAGACGTGTATTAATCACAACTTGTGAATGTGTGGAATGCCGGCCCTCCACCATGGTTCGAATCCCACGTTAAACTGTAGGTCCTTCATTTCATCTCACAATCACCCTACCATTACACATTAGTGTAAGTGAGTATAAACCGGACGGGTAGTAAGACACGGTGGTAATAATAATAAAATGTATCGTGATATTTTGAGAAACGTTTGAATTAACTTATAAATTAAACCAAGGCCATACAACTTATATTTTCACTAATAGGCTAGAGATAATTGAGGTGAATTTTTACAAGAAATGTACCCGTATTTTCATGGGAGGAAAGTATAAACCAGCTTAAAATAACCAACTTGTTTTATCCAGCTCATGTTTTAGTCTTTATCTTCTAGTTACTGGAAAATAATACCAGGTGGTACTTATTTTTTTAACATCGCATCTTACTACCCGTTTGGGTTATACGCTTACGCACTAATTACACTTATGGTTTTAGGGATGATAAAGATTATATTTAGAAGAAGTGTACCCACATTTGCGTGGAGGTAAAGTATAAAACAATTCTGGAAAAAAATATACCCTCAGTTCACCCGGATGAGATTCGAACCTTGATCTCCCCATAATGGGCAGTCTAGTCTGGTGTCAGAATGACACCTTAAGCTTTGCCGCACACTGGATCGAGTCGGAACGGAACTCATCGGACATTTTTGGACTACCTGCATTTTAATAGAGGCCCGCCCACTGGCTCGGATTGGATCGGAAACTTAAACGTCGGATCGGAACGGAGAATATTGGTTTGCCAGGAGGGAATATTTTGACGGATTCTGATGGATTCCGATTCCATGCGCATGCCTTCTCAGCACTGGGACATTGCATCATCTACCCTCGTGCTCAGTTCACACCTGTTGATATTCGATTCCGGTTCCTCGACCATTTTTGTTTATTTAAAAACAAAAAATAAAACGTTTTGGACGAAGAAATAATCAATTTAGTTCCACAATACCTTATAATTTATGACATTGATATCAAACATTATTATGACAGTTCTATGAAGGAAAATGCGTGGGAGGAAATCTCGGAAATTTTACGTTACATTTAATTATATCATGCACTCAAAAGTATTTTTTGAATTCACTTCTTCTTCCTTTTTATAGACATGGGCAGTTCTATACAGAACAACCACCATTACCTGCTCTTCACTGCTGATTTCATTATCACTAACCCGCCTCGGTGTCGTAGTTGGCTAACGCGCTAGTCGTGTTGAGCTCGACCACCGAGGACGGAGAGATCGAGGTTCGAATCACGGTCGGGTGAACTGGGGGTGGTTTTTCCTAAATGGTTTTCCACTCTCCCTCCACGCAAATGCGGGTTCACTTCCTCTAATGCAGCCTTCCCAATTCCCAATCAATTAGCAGTAATTAGTACTTAAAGCGTATAACCCGAACGGGTGGTAAGACGCGGTGCTTAATAATAATAATAATAATAATAATAAACACTATCACCAAGTCACTAAAATCGATGTACCATATTGTTTGCTATATTCCGACTGACATGAATTGAGTCCCGAACCAGTGTGCAGACAAAACTCGTTTCCATTAGTATTATTATTATTATTATTATTATTATTATCACCGCGTCTTACAACCCGTTCGGGTTATACTCACTTACGCTAATGTGTGATGGTAGGGTGATTGTGAGATGAAATGGAGGACCTACAGTTTAACGTGGGATCCGAACCACGGTGGAGGCCTGGCATTCCACACATTCACAAGATGTCTTGTCAGAGGTGAAGGAAGGGTTTGGTAATCAGATAAATCTGTGCCGGGACCGAGGAGTTTCCGTCAGTAGTGTTCTGATTCCGTCCGTTCTGATTGGTTCCGATCCGGTGTGTGGCAAGCTTTAAGACAATTTCCCCGCGTGCTCACTAGTGCGGTTAGCAAGAAAACTCTTTATAAATAATATATAAAGTATCTTTTAATATAATTGTATAATCCATTTAGATATTTTATTCAATGGATATATTTTTATTGTCCGAGACTTTCTTATCGTAATGTCACTAAAACGTCACTCCTATATCGACTTTTACATCCATTACTGGTTTGCCTGGCTCAGTTTTTTTTTATTCAAACTCTTATATTTTCCACTACCGGTTGTCTAGGCCTGCCGTATGTCTTATAATCTAACTTAAGACTAGGACAGGCACAACATCCAGTCCCCGACCGTTAATTCATCACATTGAAAGGGTAAACCCACATTTCACCAATGATACATTTTTGGCCATGCTGGGAATCGAACTCGGGAGCCTTAATTCAGGAAAAAAGACACGCTATCAACTGAACTAATGTGTCGGACTCGTATATTGACTAAATTATCTTATTTTGAAGTCGGTAACTGGGATTCGAATACGAACCATCTAAAGACACATAGTGTCTTGGCTTTCTATGACACACCTGAACCAAAAATATACCCCGTCTACGGTAGGAGAGGTGTTAAACTTCGGTGGCCGCATGGTTTAGTTTGTCGTTTTCACAATAGACTAGACTTTCGATGGCCTAGGAGAACGGGGTCCGAATCCCGGTTGGGTGTAATTAGGGAGGTTCTTCTTAAACGGTTTCACCATCGCCTTCCATGCAAATGTGGGTACTTTTCCTCTAAATTCCAACTCGTTCATCCCTAATACACAAGCGTAATTATTACCTATACGTATTGCCTGAACGGGTAATAAGACGCGGTGCTATAATTTTAAATTTAATCTTAGTAGTACAATGTCATAAATAGTTATTTCCTAAAAGGTTGACGTTAGTGAATTTCATTCATTGTTTGCAGTACCAAAAAGCTAACTTCAACCTTTTCGGAAATGATTATTGAGAATATAGTGCTACTAAGAAAATGGTTATTAAAAATAGGTTGGCATTAACTACTATCAGTCAATGTTTGCAATAAATAATCTTATGTTAGCTGTCAGCAACCCTTCTACTGTAAATAGGTTATAGTTGTATGCCAATTTAATTAATGATATTACAAATACTTTCAACTTCTGTAGTTTTACGACCTCAAAACTAGAACAGTCCATATTTCTTCCCCACGGTAAAAAAATCTGACGTCTCCAATGCTGATTGCTTTGGGATAAGAAATAATAAAAAATACGTAACTTGTTCGAAAATCTTAGGTCGTAAAACGGGTACACACACCATTTAATTTTTGTTACGATTGAGGAACATCAACATCGTTAGTTTAAAAAAAAAAAAATCGGACTTGTGATTTTACTGCTGCATAAAACATTCAGGTAACCAGGTCACGGTTAATATGATCAGTCTGGCCAAACTCGAATTTGTTTTGAGGTTTTTTTGTTACGGTTCAATTCAAACATCGTTTTTAAATAAAGGAACTAATTTTGAAAAAAAGAGTCACATTTTTTCTTAACAAGTATGAAGTCTTAAAATCTTAGACTTCACTGTGAAAATAAATTAAACTACACATTAATGTTTATGTATTTTCTATACGCTATAGGCCTCATTATTATATTTATTACAAAGAATTTAAATAATTTAATTGGATATCGCAATACTAATTTGATTTATTTAGGCTTAAATATGTTTAGTAGACCCTATATTTTTACCTAAGTATTTTTCATATTTTATTTGATCACTAAAGTAGTTTGCACACCCCTATTAACCATTTATTTGATTGCAGGTATCGTTTCATTTAGAATATAACATTTAATATTCACTATTACACTATTGAATGTTCAAACCACATGTGAGAAACATTATAAACTTTAACTGGCCTAGATTGTCATAAGAAAAATTTACATAAAAAAATAATTAAATGCCAAAAAATATATGTTATTTACTCTATATTTATAAATAATAAATCACTTCTATTAATATTACGGTGACCTGGTGGTCCAGGGGTAAGGTGTCAGACTTCTGTGCTGGCGGCCGGGGTTCAATCCCCGGTCCCGGCACAGATTTATCTGATTACCAAACCCTTCCTTCACCTCTGACAAGACATCTTGTGAATGTGGGGAATGCCAGGCCTCCACCGTGGTTCGGATTCCACGTTAAACTGTAGGTCTTTCATTTCATCTCACAATCACCCTACCATTACACATTAGCGTAAGTGCGTATAACCCGAACGGGTAGTAAGACGCGGTGCTAATATTAATAATTAATTATTAATATTACATTCTTAATTTCCAGATCACTAAATAGCTATACAACTTTTTGTATTGATATCAATAAAATATAAGCAGATCTACTAAGTAAAATATTAAGTTTAAAACAATATTAGCCTCTTAGGTGGTTGAATGTTTTAAGGCGTTACCCTCACAATAGAATGGATTGGCGACAATGAGTATATCGGAGTTTGAATTCCGTTTGGGTATACTAAGGATGATTTTTCCTAAATGGTTTTACTTTCCCCAAATAATTACGGTTACACATTTTATTTAACTTTAGCCCAATTAGTTATTTTTAGATACCGCGTCTTATTAACCGAGCGTACTTATGTATTAATTACGCTAATGTTTTTTAGGAATTAGGAAGGTTATATTTAGATGCACTGTACCCGCGTTTGCGTTGAGGGAGAATTTAAACCCATTTTGGAACAAACCACTCTCAGTACGTCCGACAGAGATTCGAACCTTGATCTCCCTGTCATCGGCAGTCTAATCTACCGCGAGAGTAACAAGTAAGACACACGACCACCGAAACAAATTGTTCTTCATCGTTCTTTTAGATTTAATACAGTAACCCCGTGGCTTCTTTGGTGCTGACTGACAGCTCACAACTGACTTCTGACAGTCAACATTTTGAGTGTCAGAAGTGACAGCTACTAAACACATGTTTTTGCAGATCATCTGGTTCGGCGTAGGGATACATAATTTGGTCTGGTAACATTTTAAAGCTGTCAGTCAGCAACAAAGAAGCCATGTGACTACGCTATGCGCTGATTCATAATTTGTTATTCTCCTCGTCGAGGTTCGTGGGGTCACGCACACTATACTCCATTCACGGTAGGAATTACTCTCGGAAAGGTCTTTTTTCCTAACAATATCCTACTATATATTAGAGTTCTGGTAGGGAAAGAGGCCTTTCAGAAAACAATTCCTACGGTGAATAGTCTTTATTCCGGATGTTGAACACGAGTGACTCTTGATGTAGTAATTATAATGTCTAATGGTGAGTATTCGTGTAGCGACTATAGTGTGGTAATTGTAGGCACCATATTTTTACAACACTCGCTAGTAGCCAAAACAGTGACTGGGAAAACAGGAAAAGTCATAGAAAAGTCAGTGCATCTTATCAAATTTCGGAATTATCATATTTAGTCTTAAAAGACCGAACACACACATTTTGATTTACAATAGTAATGTGTCAACATTGTTAGTGTTGTTGTAAAGTGCTCGCCTCAGGACCCGATGTTCGTGGGTTCAAACCCAACCGAGGTGGATTTTTCTGGATCTATAACAATCTGTAGCGCGACTTCCTTCGTATGGGAAGTAAATACGTCGGTCCCATGTCGATTGTGGCTTGTAAAATAATCCTGGAGAGTATGTAAAAATACCTTTCCCACCAAAATTGGTAGGCCGTTTCACTCTCGCTCATAGAAATCCTCGTGTGCTGATATAATCATTCGTCTCAGAAATTGTATGTAAAATACCCTAAATAAATACTAGATTCAAGTATTCAAACGTGGATGGCTACACGAACTGTGCAAAAATAATAATCGTGAGTTGTTTGTTTTATTGTTCCATTAGCTCGACACAAACAAAATTGTCCAATATTGGATTCTTGTCACACCTCATTACTCTCCAAACTAATTAGTGACTCACGTAGGAGTAAGCTAGACGTGACACAACAATAATTGCTGACATTAATAACCGCCAAGATTGCATGCAGCGCAGCAAGTTGTTTCAGGAAGTACACCCTCCTTCCACTGTGGGTTGGAGGGGGGGTGGGGGAGGAGTTAAGGGTGGAAATCGCTTACTCCTGAGAAGCGAACTGTTCAAAAAGAAGCCCCGAGGCTGCTTCGCTTGCTCTATAAAGTGAACGTTCGAAGGCCTCGGCGCCAATAATTCTCTTCTCTGGTTTAGGCGCCACTTCATTGCAAATGAAGTCGGACGGGGAGGATGACGCCGTAGTCAGCAAAGTTTCGACGCCCGTCATTCCTCCCAACCCCCTCCCTCCTCCGAGATTGCGGCAACCACTCCGAGATTGCGGCAACCACTAGAGATGGCCTTAACGTTTCCCCAGGACTCTTAAATAGGGGTAAGGTGTCAGACTTCTGTGCTGGCGGCCGGGGTTCAATCCTCGGTCCCGGCATAGATTTATCTGATTACCAAACCCTTCCTTCACCTCTGACAAGACATCTTGTGAATGTGGGGAATGCCAGGCCTCCACCGTGGTTCGGATTCCACGTTAAACTGTAGGTCCTCCATTTCATATCACAATCACCCTACCATTACACATTAGCGTAAGTGCGTATAACCCAAACGGGAAGTAAGACGCGGTGCTAATAATAATAATAATAATAATAATAGTACTCTTAAAAATAGGATATATAGGCCTATATTTTTTCCCTCCATATTTTTTGTGCACCACGAATGTATACACTAAAGGACTCCACACACCAAGGCAAATGAGTGAGCGAGCACCAACTACTCAACACAGGGAGGTGAATACAGTGACACACACACACACACACACACACACACACACACCGGCGAGTGGGCTGTTCACGCGAGCAATCTGGGCCGCGCGGTCAGTTGCGCGAATTGATCGCTCATGTCTGGTTGTCCGCCGAGTTTATAAGCGGGCAGTAGCCATTTTGATGCAGGTTAAGGCCACGTGTACGGGTTTACGAGCTTTTCTTGTTTTTGTTTTCTATCTTTCTAATCGTATATATCCAGAAACCACAGAGAGGCTCATAGAAGCTGTTAAAGAGAATGACATAATGTACAGTATGAAATTGGACGGCTATAAGAACAGTAGAACAGGAAGTGGGAAGAAATAGGTCCTATGTTTGGAATGAGAGGTTATGTAATGCCTCCACAGCGTAGATTATACACGCACACACACACACACACACATACACACATCCATTACCATGAATATCTCAATCAGAACTACGCAACTCCTCATTTGATCGCCAGTTCGCCAACAGATCGCAAACGCGTTCACCTTGGTGTGTGGAGTCCTTAATGAAAATTTTCTTTGAAGCTATAATACACAATATTATAAAGTTTGTTCAATTATGTCGTACCATTCATCAAAATGTTGAATGCATACCATTTTTTCATAGTGAATCACTGACTAATTGAGATTTATCTAGTTTATAATAATCTAAGTTTTATATTATAATTATTAAGAATAATTAATATTTAACTCGTTTTTAAAAGTAGTACCATCTATTAAGAACATATATTTTACGGCATACTTAACCTAGGAAATTATTTTTTATTTGTTATTATTCTTTTATTTGTCCAAATGAGCATTTTGTCTGTTCCTTGTGATTCTGAGCAACAGATATATTGGTTGCTGCCAATTTTCACCGCAATCTTATGTGCTGGTTAAAACTTATCATTATATTAATATGGATTTGTATACATGGTTTAAATCGTGAATTTGTGTTCAAATCTGAACTACATCATCGAATATAATGGGAGCAATCAAAAGGGAGGTAAGGTGATTACATGAAAGAAGAACTCTTTTCTAAGCTCATTGGTGGGAGGTAGTTACCGGTGAATGAACGAATGGTCAGGTAGTTGAGATTCCAATAATTTGGAGCTTGATGATAAAGAGTTAGGTATGTTGAATTGTTGTTTTGTTACTGGTAGTTTTATATTCTTTATATATAAAAATGACTTTTGGACACGGGACTCAAACCAGGTGCTTTTGGCATGAATCTCGTTGTATTATTGGCAGCATAAAGCCCTCCCGATTGGTGGAGTGAAAGTGGCTGCATTATCTGATAGCTCATGACCTTAAATTAATAACTCATTTGTAGCTCACTATTCCCTCAAGTCCATCACAGACTCTGCTCTAAAATATGAGTGAAGAGTGGCCCTGGGCACGGGATGACTCTTGGATAACTCAGTGGATAGAAGAACATTTATATATATATATATATATATATAAACTCAAAGATCCTGAGTTCTATTCGGTTATCTAGGTTTCATTTTTCAATTTAAATAATAATGATATTTAGATGTGGCTATAACCGAACTTGGCAATTATCATAGTTTTTCTATTTAATCCGTCATGTTAGTATTATGTATGCAATAAGGTGTAACCAGGTTTCGCCAGAATATGTATTTATAGTTTGCTTGGGCTCTTTATTGCTTTATTGTGAATAATGAGGGGATCAGAGACAGTGTTTTGAGGATTGCTTAAAAAGGTGATTGGCCCTTTTCATTTGTTGTGGAAATGCAGAGTTATGGGAACAAATGGTTATTTTCAAGAATTGTTATTGTTTTGCAATTTTCCTTTTCGGGAACGGTTGGTTCAAGAATAGAAGCATTTTTATTAAGTTGTACTTTTTATAAACACACTTCTTCTATAATTTTAACAGTGATCAAATATCGATAAAATTGACATTTTTCAAGATACTACTGCCAGCTTGATAACAAAAAATAAGAAAATGTAACACCTAATAAACATCGATACATTATCTTAAAAGGGGAGTTGAAAATATCAATATAAACATTTCACTGGTTCTCGAGAAAACTGACATTTGCAAACGTATGATTTTTTTTCCGTAAGACCTGTCCGATAGCTAGCACCATCTACGGTTTCCGTGATTCATCTTGTTCTTGTTGGCGCGGAAGGATACTCTCGTCGGTTGTGAAGCCACGACATACCTTTCACCCTCCCACCCACCATCCCATAAAATAGATTTCAGACTTGCACTTAATGGGTGGGAGATAAGGGTGCCACCACCAGTTTGGCACCCTTTGCGACCGCACAGACCATGCACCCCTAAAGGCCGTCAATTAAATTAGACTGAATATGACTGACAGCCTTTACTATCAGACTAGTGGGGGGTCATATCAGTACGGATTAAACTTTACGGCATCAAATTAAATTATTCAAATTCATCTGACATAATAATTAATATGAAATAGTTCGACAACTTAGCTCGATATTTAGCGTGTCTACCTTATTTAGCTAAGGAGCCCAGGTTTGATTCCTAGCATGGCCCAAAATGTTTTCACTAGTGAAATGGGAGCTTCCTCTCTAACAATGATGAATTAACGGCTGTGGATCTGTGTGTCGTGTCTGCTCAAGATTTAAGTTAGTTTACAAGTCGTTGCTGATTTAATCAGTCAGTTCAGAAAGTGCACGTTAAATACCTCAAATATAAAATCCTTAAATAGAGGAAAAATAAAGGATTAAAACACACACAAACGTCTATTTATCTATATGTGTGCTTCCAAGGTAAGGATGATAAAGATTAAATTACAATCTAGTCAATTTTTTTTCTAACGTTAAGCTTTTAATTCTCTGGTGGTTTTCATTCAATCAGGTGGTTTATAATACCAAGCTCGTCCTATAATCGTTTTAATATTCGGGTCATAATACATCCCCGTGGTCTTCTTACAAGCTATGTGACTTGTTAATATAAACAGGGCGAGTAGTGGCGGACCAGCGGTTAATCCACTTACCACGACCTCGCTAACGCCACTTCTTCTTCAT
>CABEEJ010002678.1:79938-92173 GCA_901482245.1 Timema douglasi
AGACGACCGTCGGAATGAGTTAAAACACCTAAGTTAATAATTTTACTGTATATGGTCTGGCGGTCTAGGGTTAAGGTGTCAGACTTCTGTGCTGAGGGTTCGGGGTTCAATTCTTGGTCCCGGCACAGATTTATCTGATTACCAAACCCTTCCTTCACCTCTGACAAGACATCTTGTGAATGTGAGGAATGCCAAGCCTCCACCGTGGTTCGGATTCCACGTTAAACTGTAGGTCCTTCATTTCATCTCACAATCACCCTACCATTACACATTAGCGTAAGTGCGTATAACCCGAACGGGTAGTAAGACGCGCTAATAATAATAATAATTTACTGTGTTTTAGTCTTGGGAGACAACCAATCTTCCAGTATACGAAAAACAAGCAGTGATCATTAATCTGATGTTTTTTTTTTATCAATGCGTCATACTACCTGCTCAGGTTATACACTTACATGATAATAACCCTAACGGAATAGGGATAAGTAAGGAAGTATTTCAGAGGAAATTTACCCGCATTTGCATGGAAGTAGAGTGGGAAACCATATAGGAAGCAACACCTTCATCAGACTTGACTGGGATTTGAACCCAGATCTCTGTCATAATCAGGCCATTCTAACATGAGAATGACACCTTAGAGTTTAGACCATTCCTCCACTGAAGCGGGTGTGAATTGGTTGACGTCCAAATATCGACTATTAAATCTGTCCCTAAGACTCCATTCTTAGCCTGTGTTTATCTTGCTCCCCACTTTACTTTACACCCTGTATAACCGCATATTGATAATACTGAAGTAGTGATTAAGATGGTAGAGTTGAAAGGAAATGCACCATAGTTTGCGTAGAGGGAGGTTAGTAAACTATTTAAAAAAACACATAGGTACACAAGCCGGGATTTGAACCTCAACCTCCTCATCACTAGAAACGCAGATGAGCCGAGACTGACGCCCTTGTCTATGTACTCCACTCTTTAGGGTAGCCAATTTGTTGTACTGGGTGTTGTTTTATATATTGTATACCGGATGAATGCATCTGTATTTCCTTAAGACGTACACATATTATTCTAAGAGATAAGACTTAAATCTGTATATTTTATTTAATCAAATATAAATGTAGCAACATGTTCAGCATAAAAAGAAAAATTATATAAACATAGAGTTTAATGTTTTGCATAAAGTTCCTAGTTATTTAAAATTGGTAGAACAATTCTTGCCGTAGAACCTAGGAAAATATTTTCTCTTCTGAAAACCAATTTCACCATGGCGGATGTTTTATTTTTTAATAATTAACGTTTAAAAAATTAATCATAAATCTATTGATCTAACTGTTCATCCATTACTTCATAAAACTCACCTAGGTGGCCGCGTGGTCTGAGGCACTACTCTCGCCATAGACTAGACTGCCTTAGTCGGGGAGATCAGGGTTCGATCCTGGTTGGGTACACTAAAGGGTTTGATTTTTTTCCCTAGATGGTTTATCATACTTAACGTAAATGCGGGTGTACTTACGCTGAATTAAATCTTCCTAGCTCTTAGCTCGTCAGTGTAATCAGTACATAGGCGTATAGCTCGAAAGGAACGTAAGACTATGTGCAAAAAAAAATCGTAAACACTGTAAAAAAATGCAGCCTTTAATCACAGAGCCTATCATAAACAATTAAATCACACCCTCTTTCTTAATTAAGCTGGATAATGTACGGCACTTGCGAGTGCATAAAAGTAATAAAATAATCAAATGAAATATATCTAAAGGCCGCATTACACGTAGCAAGTTGCAGCGTTGCTTTCTGACGTCGTTTTGCAGCGCTGCAAGATGATCATGTAGTACACCTAAGTGATCGGTTCGCGTATCAGAAAAGCTGGCAGCGCAAATATCAAACGAGTTTGATATTTTCTGATCTGACGACTGCTTTCTGCGCCGTGTATTCGCTTTCTGCGCTTCCAACTTGTCGAATGTTGTACTGCGCATGCGTGCGCCTGGTCAAGATAAGGTAGTACCAGACCAGAGGATCCATTTTCTCAACATTTTCGTTCATGTGAACCACGCTCACTGTGTTTATATTAGACTAGACAAAATATGCTTGTAGGTGTCTTCATTCATACGTAGGTAGTTTCGGAAGTCATCAGCATCTAATTCAGGTCAAATCGTCACAGTATGTGACACTGTTTCGTTTTAACACTAAATTTTGACTCCACACACGTTTCTTTCTGTGTTTTACCACCCTACGAGATTTCAAACTTCGGTAGTACCCGTACAATA
This sequence comes from Timema douglasi, assembly GCA_901482245.1. Taxonomy (NCBI): domain Eukaryota; kingdom Metazoa; phylum Arthropoda; class Insecta; order Phasmatodea; family Timematidae; genus Timema; species Timema douglasi. The sequence goes on from CABEEJ010002678.1 coordinate 82,194, forward strand.
GAAGCAGCTCTTCATCTTCTTGTTAGTTATTATTATTATTATCATTAGTATTATTAGCAACGCGTCTTACTACCCGTTCGGGCTATACGCACTTACGCTAATGTGTAATGGTAGGGTGATTTGAGATGAAATGGAGGACCTACAGACTTACGTGAAATCCGAACCACGGTGGAGGCCTGGCATTCCACACATTCACAAGAAGTCTTGTCAGAGGTGAAGGAAGGGTTTGGTAATCAGATAAATCTGTGCCGGGACCGAGGATTGAACCCCGGCCGCCAGCACAGAAGTCCGACACCTTACCCCCTAGACCGCCAGGTCAGCAACTTCTTGTTGTGGACGAGACATCTTAGTACAAATTGAACCATCAAAACTCAAGTGCGGACGATAAAATAACTGCTTCTCCACTGAGTGGCAAGATGATCATTCGTCAGAATGCAGCTTGTGTGTGATAAGTAACCCAAATTTGTCGGCTCGCAGCGCTGCGAAACGATGTCAGAAAGCAGAGTTGCAACCTGCTACGTGTAATGCGGCCTTAAGGGAAATAAATTTCACATTTCGATTGTGTTGTTATTGAAAGTATGCTCCATTCTTCCATTCATTACGAGCCTCAAATAAATAATAAAATCAGTAAAATGCATATATTAACTATTGCAATTAATTAAATTTAACATAATTATTGTTTTACTGATATTGTAGGCACGTTCACTTCTCCTATTCACAGTGCGCCTCATATAATTAATATAAATAATATACACAAATATCTATATTAATTAAATTTTACAGTCCGGTCGTATTATTGATATTGGAACTATGCTGTTTCTCTTATTCATGGTGAGTCTCATATAATTAATAAAAATAATAAGTGTACATTAATGTTTATATTAATTAAATTTTACCGTCTGATCATGCTATTGATATTGGAGTTAGGTGACCTGGCGGTCTAGGGGTAAGGTGTCGGACTTCTGTGCTGGGCGTCCGGGGTTCAATCCTCGGTCTCGTCACAAATTTATCTGATTACCAAACCCTTCCTTCACCTCTGACAAGACATCTTGCGAATGTGGGGAATGCGAGGCCTCCACCGTGGTTCGGATTCCACGTTAAACTGTATGTCCTTCATTTCATCTCACAATCACCCTACCATTTACACATTAGCGTAAGTGCATATAACCCGAACGGCTAGTAAGACGCGGTGCTAATAATAATAATAATAATAATAATAATAATAATAATAATATTGGCGTTACACTTATTTCTCTTCATGGTGAGCCTCATATAATAAAAATAAAATATGTACATTAATATATAATTATTAAAATTAACAGTCCAATAATTGTATTATTGGTATTGGAGTTACGGCCATTTGTCCTGTGTGCCTATCTCCAGATATCAGTAGAACCGCCAGCTGGTCACTGAAGGTAGCACTCGCTTTGTGGGACCTCGCACCCGACGTATGAAGGGTTGGTTGCGTGAGAGAGAAAGGGTGGGTAAGGGCGGGAAGGGGGTTATTAGCGGTCGACACCCGTGGCTATGAATTAACTGTGCCCTGCGTAGCTTCAAAGGGCGCGCACCTAGGTTCGATTCCTTCCGTTGACACAGTCGGTTCTCATGGGATGATATTGCCCGGCCGGGGAGATTATGGAAATGATCCTCAGGGGTGTTTGAACTGGACTAGTATGAGATTCCGCTTATTGACTGAACAAGGTGGAAGGGGGGGGAGGAGGGGGGTAGAGGGACAGGGAACCTGAAGTTGGAAGAGAGGGTGCTAGTAAGGGTCTCCAACTTTACTCACTATGTTCGAATATGCTTGAACTTATGTTTATAGGATCAGGAAACTATTATTTTTACGATGCATATAAAACTTTATTACAAGTCGCATAGAAAGTACCTTTAATTTACTCTTAAAGGTCCAGTTTCATAATCAGACTTAGTACGCCTCAAATGCGGCGCTGTACTAAATACAAGAAGAAACCTACCCGGACCATAATTAAATGTACTAATTTTTTATGTGAAACTGGCCAATTCTATTAGAGTTTAGGGGTGACCTGGTGGTCTAGGGGTTAAGGTGTCAGACTTCTGTGTTGGGAGCTCGGGTTTCAATCCTCGGTCCCCGTACAGATTTATCTGATCACCAAACCCTTCTTCACCTCTGACAAGACGTGTATTAATCACAACTTGTGAATGTGTGGAATGCCAGGCCTCCACAGTGGTTCGGATTCCACGTTAAAACTGTATGCCTTCCATTTCACCTCACAATCACCCTACCCATTACACATTAGCGTAAGTGCGTACAACCCGAACGGGCAGTAAGACGCGGTGCTAATAATGATATTAGAGTTTAGGTAGGTGTATTCTTGTATTAGCGTCGCACTTGAGGCGTGCCACACAGAATATCATGGATGAGGGAATTGCATGGCTACTATCGGGAACCAGCGTTGTCATTCTCTCGTTTTCATGTGGTCAATCTCCCCTCAAATATGAGACACATTTCACAACGCTGGTTAGTCGAGGTTGCCAGTTGCTTCTTCTTAGCCCAGAACACCTCCTGCTGACATAGCTGAGAGCGAGGAGATTTGGCAACAGTTTACTGAGAGAGAATGAAGATAAAGCTGTCTTCCATAAGACCTGCAGTTCACTCAGCAATAATATTGGATGTAAGCCTGATTATTAAACTTGCCATATGAATCTAACTAAGAGAAAGCAAAAGTTACTAAATCAACTCAACTTTGGCTATCACATTTTAATTATTTTCTTCTAAGCTACACACATACATAATTATCAGGGGAAATATATATAATTTAGTCATTAAGAATAAATGTTATCTCAGTCTTAAGCTAAAATCGGACGCGTCAATGAAAACACTGCGGCTCCTAATTTTTTAAACCTGGATGATATTTTAAAACTTGAGTCAATGTAATACAGGCATTTAAATTGCAATACTCTGATTATTTTTAGGAGTGTGTAAATACTCAATCCGTCTGCTTGATACATTAACATGGAACATTCTGCAGACAATTGTACCGGGCAAGTTCGAGGTCTGTGTTCTCGGCTATTACCTTCTCTTAGGCTGGCACACGACCCATTGGTCTAAGCCAGTAGGGCAACAATAATACAATTGTTGGGCACCCCATAAAAAGGGCGGACAACACAAATTAGAGCCAAAATATTAGATACCACGAGCCGTGCCAGAAAGGCTGAAGCGGCCCACAAGTTGAACACCCAAGCGATGTACAACATAAATCAAACATGCCTAACTAGGCACTCCCCCTCCCCCTCCAAGGCCCTGAACAATCAGAATTATCTCTTTCCCGGCTAACCAGCCCAAAGACTGCTAAATAGTCATACGGGTTAAGGTGTGGGACTCACTCCCATTGAAATTGCTGGTCATAAGGACTCCGCAGGAAAAATGTGAAGCACCAAACGACTTCGCTTTATTTACTACTAATCAACTGTTTCCACCAACAATAGCGTCGTTACACAGTTTAAGGTGTGGGATCTACCCCCATTGAAACTGCTGGACCAAGTACTCAGCAGGAAACTCGCATGAAGCGCGAAAGGATATCATTAGATATAACAAACTGCGACGAACATTCAGTTAGATAATAGGCTAATCCTCAAAAATAATATTCCCTAAAAAAAGGTGACCTGGCGGTCTAGGGGTAAGGCGTCAGACTTCTGTGCTGGCGGCCGGGGTTCAATCCTCGGTCTTGGCACAGATTTATCTGATTACCAAACCCTTCCTTCACCTCTGACAAGATATCTTGTGAATGTGAGGAATGCCAGGCCTCCACCGTGGTTCGGATTCCAAGTTAAACTGTAGGTCCTCCATTTCATCTCACAATCACCCTACCATTACACATTAGCGTAAGTGCGTATAAACCGAACGGGTAGTAAGACGCGGTGCTAATAATAATAATAATAATAATAATAATAATAATAATAATAATATTCCCTAAAAACTACGATGTGAGTCCAGCCATGGTACAGGTTATTCCCGATTCCTTTCTTGATCTATCGAAGTCCAGGTTACTTTCTACGGTCCGGTCGGTCCCTCGGCGAGAACATCTTGATCATCGCTAAACGTAGGGTAAGTTTGTTAAGAGACGACTGTCTAGGAGACGTTGAATAATAGTAATCATATTGTTGCCAATCGAATCACGGAGTGATATAGTGGTTAAACGCACTGCACTCTGGGACGGACGAGAAGAGGGGGGTGATTGACCATCTACGGGGGTTTTGGAAGGTTTGAGTCCACCTAGTGAGCTGGTTGAGTGCCGTCTTCAGTCGATCAAGAAACTCTGACCGGTCAAGTGCGATATGCACGGTCGGCCCGCCATTCTGATGGCATAGCTTTTGATGGGGCCGGAGTCGTTCCGTGAAGTATCCAAGACGTTGGTTGGTATGTAACACAGACATTTATCTATGTATTACAAAACTAGTATCAAGATCAGGGAAGAATGATATGTGAGTGTATTTTACCCATGAATAGTTGCTTCAAATTTTAGGATCGAAAAAGGGCTGAACTGGTTTAGCCCGTTTCAGTTTTAATGAGAAAGGTATCTCCATATACCCCTTCGAAGGTTATTTTACATGCTACATCTACATCCGAGGAAAGTTATGCTACGGATTTTTTTATTGCTAAATTATTATTATTATTATTATTATTATTAGTCTATTATTAGCACCGCGTCTTACTACCCGTTCGGGCTATACGCTCTTACGCTAATGTGTAATGGTAGGGTGATTGTGAGAACAAATGAAGGACCTACAGTTTAACGTGGAATCCGAACCACGGTGGAGGCCTGGCATTCCCCACATTCACAAGATGTCTGTCTTGTTTATTGCTAAAGAAAAAAAAAACAAGCCCCGCTGTGCTTGAACCCACGAACATCGGGTCCTGAGGCAAGCACACTACTCTCAAAACCACCTAGGTCGACTTTATTATAAAAAAACAAATAAGTGTGGTATTCTGTGAATTTAACTTTTTTTTTCCCTTTAATGTTATAACGAATGAATTTATTGGTAACGTTCCAAACAAATATTGTGCAAACTATTGTTAACGTGTATGTTTGGCCAATTTCATCCCCCACCCCTTACTATATACCCCTACAAATCCCTAGAATCCGTGTAAACAGTGTAATGAGTGGATGAGAGCAGTTGAACAAATAATGGCGGGCCGCCTCGCCTGTCCGTGCTAAATGCCTCATGTTGGGATACTACACACCTTGTCGTGTTATTGCTCGCCTCGAGAGGAAGAGTGACACAAGTGCAGTAAACGTATCGCGTTACTTTTACTTTCTCTCGACTCCTTGGAGAAAGAATTATTGTGAACGTAAAAAAAAAAAAAGTTAACTCACGATGTTCGTAAATGTCACCACCTGATACCGAAAGAGTTTTTTTTTCACGATACCATCTGTATCACTAAAAAATTTGTTATCAATTAGGCTAAAACTTTATATTTAGGGTTTTCATAAGGTTCATTTGAGTTTTAGGAATTAAATATCCAATCCTAAAATTAGGGGTAAGTTATTATTTATGCCTTAAAAGAGAAAAATAAAATATATATTTTTTTTTCAAATCCAGCTCTTAATGATTTTAAATAAAACTGTTATTTATATAGGGACTGTTTAGAATCAACATTCTGGCAAATGACTTTGAGTGTAAATCTCATATATTGATCCTTTCTCCGCAACTCTTTTAAATTTCTAAACCTAACTAAACGTCCAAATTATTTCAAAATAATAAACTTAAAAATAAAAAGCTTATATCTGAAATAATTTTAAAAAAACTAAAAGTTTCTGAGCTATTGAAAAATCTTTTTTAAAAATTGAGATCTGAAAAATCGGAAGCTTGTGAGTGAACAGATATATTTTTTCAGTTTTTTTTTTAAATATAAAAGTGTATATTATTTCATGCATGCTCGTTGGTAGAATATGATGCTCCCCCATCCCCCCACCCCATTGTGTGTCTGCAACAATGTCTACTATTTAGTTTCACATATATTACGAATTTTAAGTGAATGCCTCCATTTATTTAGCTAATGAAGTGACGAAGTCTTTGCGGTGTATCGTACCATTTATTTTTAAAGAAATTTACTAACATTTCCTCTTTCATCGCCATGCCAACTTGTTTTTAATGATCACAATTAAATAATTTAATAATTATTATGGGATATGGTTTGTAATATTGAGTCTTATGCTAGAGGTCCGGGCTCGAATTTGACTGACTGTATTTTGTATGGCTTTTTCCACGATGTTTATTTTTTCACCTTATCTCACCACCCGTCCGGGCTAACATTTATCTTTAATCAAACTAAGATAAGAATGAAGAAAGCAGAATATTTATTAAATGTACCAGAATTATTTTGGAGGGAGATTGGGAAACCATTTATATATTTAAAAAAATACTTTTCTTATTTCACCTGGCAGGGATTCCAACCCCGGCCTCCTCCTCACCAGGAAATTATTCTCGATTAGCCCTCGATTAGCCCACAATGAAACACCTTCGCCGGTTTCAAAGTTGTTTCGTGTCCTATCTACACGATAAATTTATTACGGCTCCTTATAATTAACTTTACTCATCCTGTTCCATGTTTTTATAAATTTTAATTAGCCAGTAATGGAACAAAAGTATGTAAGTATAAAAATGTATAATAAAACAAACCATGACATTTTAATAACTATTTAAAAATAAATTTCTAATTTTTGAAATTTTTGTTAAATTTTGTTTTAATTTTCTCACATAGATAACGTATTGTAGCCATAAACATTTTTATGCTTAGAAATTACGATGATTTTTGATGAACCATACAAAACATTGCCTTAAAATTCTGTGTCTGTCTGTCCCTGGGACTTCAGCCGAAACACTTTCATGGTTTTCATTCGATATTGATACACCTCAAGGTGTTTTTTTTTAAATTCTAGTTCCTACACTCAAATTAATGATAGTTTACTGGTCAAAGATTTTTGACAATTTATTCTAAATGGATTTCTGGAGAGGGATTTACATGATAAATAAAAATGTATGTTCGTATTTAAAAAAATAGTTCATTTGAGGGTATTAAAGGTAATTTACTGAAGATTGAAAATTTTACTATAAGCTATAAAAAAAACTATAAGAAAATATGTACGATTGGGTCGTACCATTTATTTTCTACTTGTGGCCTTTTCCCTTCAATGATGGCGATTTTTTATCTAGTAGGATGACATACTATATAGTATCGTCATATTATTATGATCTGTGTGTCAACAGCTTTGATCACGTGACTCAGGAACAAGCGTGACGTCAGCCTTGGTAACAGGGTTTAACAACCCCCTTTTTACCCTCTTGTATATATATAGGGTTAGGAAGGGGAAGAGAGTGGAAATTGTTGTAAATTAAAAAATGAATAAATAGGAAGGTGAAGCTTATTGAAAACATTTATATTCTTCTAGACTTTTTCGAGGGTCACTGTAATATTTTTAAACTGTTTTTATTTTATGTTATTAATAACAATAAATCACTTTCATTACCTAAGAACCAGGACATAAAAGTCGATTAATTCTGTTAACAGTTGTGTTTTTATTTTTTAGCACCGCGTCTTACTACCCGTTTGAATTATAACGCTTATGCATCAATTATACTAATGGTTTTAGCGATTAGGGAGGTTATATTTATAGAAAGTGCACCCGCATTCTAATGAAGGGAAAGTGTAAAATCATCTTAGAAATCACCCTCAGTACACCTGACCGAGATTCGAAACTCCATCTCCCCGTCATCGGCAGTGCGAGAGTAGACCACGTGAGCACGTGTTTTTCACCATTGGTCGGCACATCTAGACTTATCCCTTGGCAATCCTTCACTGATTTAATACGAGTATATTGCCACCCACTCCGGTGGCCGCGTGGTCTAAGGCGCTATTATCGCGTTAGATCATACTACCGATGACACTGAGATCAAGGTTCGAATTCCGCTCAGGTGTATTGAGGGTGGTTTTACCAAAATAGTTTCCCACTCTTCCTCCACGCGAAATTTGGTACACTACCTCTAAATATAGCCTCCTTAATCCCTAAAACCATTAGCGTAGTTATAACATAAGCGTATAACCCGAAAGGATAGTAACGTAGCATATATATATATATATATATATATATATATACTGCCATCACACTTAAGTTTCCAATACTCAAACCATTTATCGTTTGACGTTACTAACTTTTCTGTTGTTTTTTTTAGTTATATCAAGGAAAAAACTAAACTTTTTTTCTAAAAAAATGGATACGTTAAAAACCAAACTATTATATACTCAACACAAAGTTCAATTGAATAAAAATTAAAAATGACACGTGAACTCGAGAATCGAAACATGGACATTTTGATTTAACGTGCAAGTACCTATAAAAGGCAAAAAATCCGTAACATTTTTTTTAAAAGGGAGGGACTTGAGTATAGGCCAGGTTTTTTTTCACTTTTTATGGCAAAATATTTTTGTTTTTGCTAAAATAAATAAAATATTGCTCCGGTACACACATAGAGCTTAATTTTTTTCACATGTTGATACAAACATCTCCTGAATATCCATCATGAACTTAGGGGCATTTGATGACCCACTTTTTAAATGATGAGAAAGAGTTGGCATTAAATTCTAGAACACCTTAACAGATATTCAAGAAATTTTGAGATCACCATGTGAAAAAAGAATTCCATGTTGGGACTGGAGACATATTTTATTTAGCCTATTTTGGTGAAAAAAAGTTTTTTCTTTTATGTAATAAAAACTGCAAAAACATAGGATTTTTCTTGCATACGCTTCTATCCCCCCTTTTAACGCAAAATGGAAAGGGCCAGTGTAAAAGGACACCTATTATCATTTTTTTTAAATGGATGAACAACTAAGGAGATAAACTGATATCATAGCCCTTAGACGAATTTATACCCCAGACTCTCAAGTAAGAGTTTCAAGATTACACAATCTGGATCCTCCAGTCCAACTGGTAATGTAACCATTCCAAGACTTGGTCCAATTTGACTTGCCATAGTCTTAGCTCCCCCATTTCCGTTAGCCGCCAAGGTCGTTGGTTACTCAGACTCTGGAAATGGACCCACTCAATGATTTGCACCCCGTCCTTTCTTTATTGGAAGTTGGCTCGTAAAATTCAAGCGTGATCAGCCTTTAAGCAAGGTGCTCTCCTAAAGTCTCTTTCGGAAGAGAAATTCAACATGCATTCCGTCATTTAAAGGCTAACGAAGATTAGTCGCCTTTCTCTCGTTTCCTCCCCCCTCCCACCACCCCGCGTTCCCTCTACCTTCAACGGAGACAATCACGTTTTGTTCTTGGAGGGTTTAAGGGTGGAGTGTAGGAGGGAATGGAGGTAAGGTATATCTGCACTGCGTGAGATAGTACCCGCAAAGGATAAATTGAGAAATGTCACATCTGCAAATGTAAAATGGCTAAAACATCTAGTTCAAATGGGTAGTACTCGTTTGACCATATGCGCATGCTAAACATTTTAAATATTAGTCACCCGCCTTGGTGGCGTAGTTGGCTAACGCGCTAGTCGTGTTGAGCTCGACTGCTGAGGACGGGGAGATCGAGGTTCGAATCTCGGTTGGGTGAACTGGGAGTGGTTTTTCCTAAATGGTTTTCCACTCTCCCTCTACGCAAATGCGGTTTCATTTCCTCTAATTCAACCTTCCTAATTCTTAATCCATAAGCGTAATTATTACTTAAAGCGTATAACCCGAACGGGTAGTAAGACGCGGTGCTAAATAATAAATAAATAATTAAATATTGGTCACCCACTTCGGTGGCTGCATGGTCTAAGGTGCTACTCTCACAGTAGACTAGATTGCCTATGACGGGGAGATTGAGGTTCGAATCTTGGTGGGATGTAGCCTACTGATCCCCCCCCCCCCCAAAGGGGTTTCCCCTTTCCCTCACCCCCCCCCCCGCCCCCCCCCCCCTAACAATAACCTCCCCCCCCCCAAAACACATATCGGGAAAT
>CABEEJ010002678.1:92268-103730 GCA_901482245.1 Timema douglasi
GTTTTCCACTATCCCTCAACACAAATGCAGGTACACTTCCTCTAAATATAAGCTTTCTCGTTCCTAAAATCATTAGTGGAATTAGTAAATAAGCGTATAACCCAAACGGGTAGTAAGACGAGGTGTTAAAATATATATATATCGGCGGGGCCACATTACAATTTTCATTTTAAACTAAAATAACTTTACCTCACTAAACGCCCTTTATTTCATACAATACATATCTTGAATATTCGTTTAAGTGTCCTTTAATAAATCGCACACTCGTGAATGGTTTTGGATTCATTAAAATAAAAATAAATATTACGGTGCATCTGCATATATTTTCTCCCTCCTTGACTTATATAAATTGAGACATTTGTTTAAAATTCGTAAGATAGCTCATAAAAAATACACTGGATTTATGTTAATTGGAACACATCGGGACTAGATCATTTTGGCCCAATCAATTGGCTGCCCAAATTAAGTGAAATTTAAACCAATGAGATGAAAAATACATTCTAACAGAGAGAGAGAAAAAATGGTGCCACACAATCGCCCAAACTTTCTCCTATTGTGTATTATAGCTTCGAAGACAATGTTCAAAAATAGGTTTTTTAGTAAAATACCCTTAAATAAGTTTTACTCATAAAAACAAACTCATTATACTAATTAAAATAATCACTCTTTATACATACATTTTAAACCAAATTGTTCAAATGTATTTAACAAAGTTCAAATTTTCAATTTTTTTTTATAAAGCACCCTAATTTGATTTGTTATTTGTAAAAATAAAAACAAATTTTTATTTAACATGAAAACCTATTCCTAGATTCCCATTTTTAATTCAATATTTAAGGTCACTAAACAAAACAGTCAAATTTTCTATAATTTATTGTAAGTAAACTGTCCTCCATTTATTAATTAACTAATTTTATTTTAGATAAATATACATTATTATCGATGTGTAAAATATTCTCCAGATTCTAATTTTAAACCAAATTGCTCGAGCCATTTTTTTTAAATATTCAAATAAAAAAAGTCATCAGTAAACTACCCATAACCCAATTTCCCCATCAAAACAAGTATACAATTTTATTTGTCATGTCAAACAAATCCTAGATGTGCATTTTAATCAAAACAACTAAAACAATTTTCTAAAAATATGGAACTAAAAAAAAATTCTCATCAGTAAGTTACTTTTAATTGAATGGCTAAGGTAATATATATGTATATATATAGTATATCTCTATAGTATCTAAATGTCAAGTTTGGACAACATCCATAAAACCACTTTGGATCCGTTGCCAAGGACAGACAGACATGAAGACAAACCTAGTTATTAATATCATTATTATTAGCACCGCGTCTTAAGACCCGTTCGGGTTATACGCACTTACGCTAATGTGTAATGGTAGGATGATTGTGAGATGAAATCGAGGACCTACAGTTTAACGTGGAGGCCTTGCATTCCGCACATTCACAAATTGTGATTAATACACGTCTTGTCAGAGGTGAAGGAAGGGTTTGGAAATCATATAAATCTGTGCCAGGACCGAGGATTGAACCCCGGACAGTAGTCTGACACCTTTCCCCTAGACTACCAGGTCACCCGACAGAGTTGTAAAATTTTTCTTTTTAGAAGAATGTTTGCGCCAGTAATCAGACCTGCAGTTCCCTCAGAGGTGATATTTCAGTGTCATGTGGAGATAGGATAAAAAAAAATCCTCCTGGTGAATCTGGCCTTGATGCGAACCTTGGTCTCCTCATCAATGCCTTAGAACCGTCGGAACTGGGTGTTGTTGGTGATTATCAGTACAACTTTTTTTTCCCCCTTTATCTCTCTCTCTGAAATAACCTCAAAATAACGAGCGTGTCGTCTAGTTTTAAAATTGTATTCGCCACATGAATACAAACCGTCTCTAAACGGCCTCGTTTCTTTAAGTGCAATGTCATTATAAATGCACTTTACAAGCTCGCACTAAATGTGGAAGAGTAAAACGCAAGTATCACTCCCCATTATGTGACTCTGTAGAACATTTTGTGAGTCCACTTCATCTCTCCATGCACATATAGATACATGCATACCCCCCTCTATTACCTTAAAAGAGGAGGGTTAACACATTATTCATAAAACGCACGAACAAGGTGAGATGGTGTGATAGACTTATTACTTCTAGACAACGCGTTTAATATACAATCGACAAGGGAAAACATTTATGGCAACATTTTTGAGTTTAAAGGGCACCACGGCTATTGGTCGAATATAGTTCAAGAGGATTATATAACCACGTACTCTCTGCGAATAATAAGTTTGTTAGTATACAGATGGTTCAACTGATATCACAGCCTAAGTTAAATGTTGATCGCATCCGGGACAGGGTCAATGGCTAGGTAGGAACAGTGATTATGTTGATATACCAATGGTTCAAGTGCCTTGATAGACGAAGAGAAATGTCTGTCATCTCCAATACAAGAATAAGAGTGGCTAAACATGAGCTGTTTAGGATTAGTAAATTTATTAATTCACAGAGGGTATAAATGACGTCAAAGACGGATAAAATGTTGATCACCTCCGATACAACACCAATGGCGGCTAGATATGAGCAGTCTAGGAGTGTTAAGTCTGTAGATATACAGATTGTTCAAATTACAACACAGACGAAGATAAATTACAGTAACCTTCCATACAGGACCATTAGTGGCTAGATAAGAGCAGTCTAAGAATGATAAGTATGTATATATGCAGATGGTTCAAAGTACATCACAGACAAAGATACATGTCGGTCACCTCCCTTACAGGACCATTAGCGGCTGGACATGAGCAGTCTAGGAGTCATAAGTATATAGATATACAGATGGTTCAAATTACAACGCAGACGTAGATAAATGTCGGTCACCTCCCTTACAGCACCAATGGCGGCTAGACATGAGCAGTCTAGGAGTGATAAGTATGTAGATATACAGATGGTTCAAATTACATCACAAACTAAGATAAATGTCGGTAACCTCCCTTACAGCACCAATGGCGGCTAGACATGAGTAGTCTAGGAGTGATAAGTATATAGATATACAGATGGTTCAAATTACATCACAAACTAAGATAAATTTCGGTAACCTCCCTTACAGCACCAATGGCGGCTAGCCTTGAGCAGTCTAGGAGTCATAATTATGTAGATATACAGATGGTTCAAAGTACATCACAAACGAGGATAAATGTCGGTCACCTCCTATACAGCACCAATGGCGGCTGGACATGAGCAGTCTAGGAGTGATAAGTATATAGATATACAGATGGTTCAAATTACATCACAAACTAAGATAAATGTCGGTCACCTCCCTTACAGCACCAATGGCGGCTGGACATGAGCAGTCTAGGAGTGATAATTCTGTTGATGACGTGCACAACAAAGCGAGGACTCTACTCTTTTTGTAAAGAAGTGATTAAGATAGACATCAGAGCGAGGGAGGCTTCGGTGATGTTGGCAGGCGAATCGTTTATGTAACGGTGGTATCTGATGCTTCGACCTCTTAAAACACTCACTAATGTGCGTATAACTAATTAAAAGGGGCACTGTAGTGGCGTTAGGGGCTGATGTGAATTAAAGTTATCACCCGTGCAATCTTTAGCAAATACAGTGTTTAGCTTGCCCTCGCCTGCGTTGCTTTTGACTACCTGTTGCCGTGCCTTGAATTTGTGGACAGGACCTACATCTCGCGTCAAGATCAGTCAGTTAGTGACTCACCTAATCCATGCTCTAGCAAGATGATCAATAATTGGTTTGATATAGTTGAATTAATTTATTAAAAGCTAGCAATTGTATACTTATCTCCTCGGTCCCGGCACAGATTTAACTGATTACCTAACCCTTCTTTCACCTCTGTCAAGACGTGTATTAATCACAACTTGTGAATGTGTGGAATGCCAGGCCTCCTCCGTGGTTCGGATCCCACGTTAAACTGTAGGTCCTCCATTTCATCTCGCAATCACCCTACCATTACACATTAGCGTAAAGTGTGTATATCCCGAACGGGTATTAAGATGCGGTGCTAATAATAATAATAATAATAATATACTTAATTAATCACTGTTTAACTATCACACTTGAACCATGTCTGAATTATTCGTCTAGTAATATATAATTTTAATTATTTTTTAGTTATTTATGACACACCCATAACGGTGAGTACAAGGACAAAATGGTTACTCTCTATTGCTCCTATGAAAATGCGGATACACTTAATCTAAATTATAGCTTCCTAATCATTATTTCATTAGTGTAAATATACGGATAGCTCCGTTGGATTGTAATATGTTAAGTACATAAAACTATTTGTTTATATATGCCCAATTGATAAAAAAATTACAATATTGTGTTTATTTCCAATATTGATATAGAAATAAATTGTTTTGATACTTGATTTCATATTATTTTTAATTGATCTCTTCGCATCTTATTTTTCTCATTTCTAAAATATACTTGCGAATAAGGGTTTACCCATTCAATGCCTATCTGTTTATTACCTTATTCAGCCTCACACTCCTCAAAATGCGAAAGTTAAGGTGGGATGGAAAGGGATGCGAGAAAAATCCAATGTTTTTGCAGTTTCTATGGAAAAACATTTTTTGGGGGCCAAAATAAATAAATATTGCTCTAGAACAAACAAAGAATTTAATTTTCTTTACACGATGACCTAAAAAATTTCTTGACTAATCTGTTAAGGATGTCTTGGGATTTAATGACAACTTTTCCAATTATTTTAAAAAGTTTCTCAGCTAATGCTGCTATGCTCATGATAGATATTCAACAATTGTTGATATCACCAGGTAAAGAAAATTAAACTTTATGTTTCTTCTGGATGAATATTTTATTTATTATAACAAAAAAAACATTAACTTAATTTGCTTTCATTTTAATCCCACCTTAGCTATGAGGAGATTTACCCGCATTTGCATTTTGACGTCACTCTCATTTTATACTGGCCTTCTGAGTATGAGGAGATTGGGGTTCAAATCCTGGTCTTGTGTACTGAAGATGGTTAGTGCTAAATGATTTCCCATTATTCCTTCACGCAAATGTGGGTATATTACCTCTAAAATGATTCCTTCCTTTTCCCTACTTCATTAGAATAACCATTATGTATGCGTACAACCTGAACAGGTACAGTAGCCCCGTGGCTTCTTTGGTGCTGACTGACAGCTCACAGATGACTTCTGACAGTCAATATTTAGGTATATACCTCAATTTTGACCGTCAGAAGTGACATCTGATAAACATATGTTTTTGCAGATCATATGGTTCGGCGTAGGGATACGTAATTTGGTCTGGTAACTTTTTAAAGCCATCAGCTGTCACTCAGCACCAAAGAAGCCATGGGGCTACTGTAGTAAGATACGGTGATATAAAAAAACTTTGAATTTATTTTTTATTTTTATAAAGGCAAATAAGTCTCATTTTCTGTAGCCAATATTAATGGAACTTTTTAACGCTTAGTACTACGAGTACGAGTGTGTAGGGAAAAAGACCGCAAGGAAGACCAAGAAAGGAATAGGTGGAACAGATAACAGCAAGTGTGCGAGTGAAAAGAGAAGAATAAAAGCAAATGAAGAAGGAAAGGGGGAGATAAAGGCATTATACAAACCGACCCGACCACAAGCTGGATGGAACCAATATTAATGGAACTTTTTAACTCTGGTACTACGAGGCAGTATATTGTTTTGGAAACACCGTGAATGAGGTGTGTACTAGCTTCGTGGTGTTTATGTCAGTCGTTTCAGAGTGGTCTGCCTTTGTTTGGGTTCTAGCAGCATTACATCAGCTTTGCAACGAAGGCACGGTATTGCTAGCCCAAGGCTCCACTGCACTATTTCACTCACGCCGTGTCTGTGCACAATAGTGGGTGCTTTAACAACCCTTGTAAGGGGATTCCTTTAAAATACTCCATTCATGGTAGGGGTTACTCTCTGAAAGGTCCTTTTTCCTACCAAAGGCCTACTATATAATATATTTCTGGTAGGGAAAAAGGCCTTTCAGAAAACAATTCCTACGGTGAACAGACTTTATGTAACCCTTCGTACAGGTCAGATTCTTTAAAATAGACTTTCCGCTTCGATGGTAGAATGGTACAAGCTGTTACTCTCGTAATAGACTGAACGTTCTATGATGGGATGATCGGTGTTTTAATTTAATTCTTACTCTCACGCAAATGCGGGTACACTT
The DNA here is from genome assembly GCA_901482245.1 of Timema douglasi. Classification (NCBI taxonomy): domain Eukaryota; kingdom Metazoa; phylum Arthropoda; class Insecta; order Phasmatodea; family Timematidae; genus Timema; species Timema douglasi. The sequence continues at coordinate 98,469 of CABEEJ010002678.1, forward strand.
ACTTATTTCAACCTTCCTCATGCCTAATACATTAGGGTAAAATTACAAATGTGTAAAAACCAAACGGATAATAAGATGTGGCGTTAAAAAAATAATAGAAGGGGCTTAATCCCATCACGCAAAGCAGTGGTGTAGAAAGGGGGAAGGAATGTTGGAGGGGTCTGGACCCTTCTTAGTATTTGATAAGCCCCTTCCCCCCAAGGGACTCAAGTTAAAATGGTTTTTTTTTGGGCATTTAATAGAAAAAAAACCATTTTAGTCAAAATAAATCAAATCAACAGTTGTTTAATATCTGTAAAGTGTGCCCTGGGATTTATTGACAACTTTTTCTCTTCATTTAAAAAGTTTATCATCTAATACAGCTATACTCATGATAGATATTCAATAATTGTTGATATTACCATGTGAAGAAAACTAAGCTCTGTATTTATGGTGAGGCAATACTTTATTTATTTTGATCAGAATAACATTCTGCTATAGGAACTTCCAAAACACTCCCCTTTTCTCTCGACCTTTGCACTCCCACCTTAAAGATAACATAGATAAAATAAAATACAGTAACCCCACGGCTTCTTTGGTGCTGACTGACAGCTGACGGCTGACTTCTGACAGTAAACATTTAGATATATACCTACATTTTGACTGTCAGAAGTGACAGCTGCTAAATACATATTTTTGCAGATCATATGGTTTGGCGTAGGGATACATAATTTAGTCTGGTAACTTTTCAAAGCTGTCAGTCAGCACCAAAGAAATCGTAGGGATACTGTACGTTACGAGACATAGCCTTAAGATATTGTTGTAAGTTTGGTTCTACTTACATCTGGGGAAAACATTTCCAATAAGTATTAACTTAGCTGTGACCTGGCGTTCTAGGGGTAAGGTGTCAGACTTCTGTGCTGGGGGTCCGGGGTTCAATCCTCGGTCCCGGCACAGATTTATCTGATTACCAAACCCTTCCTTCACCTCTGACAAGACATCTTGTAAATGTGGGGAATGCCAGGCCTCCACCGTGGCTCGGATTCCACGTTAAACTGTAGGTCCTCCATTTCATCTCGCAATCACCCTACCATTACACATTAGCGTAAGTGCGTATAACCCGAACGGGTAGTAAGATGTGGTGCTAATAATAATAATATTAACTTAGCCAAGAATTTGTACCGTTCTGTACTCACTGACAAACATTTGAGGAATCTGATCTGCTGTCTTCTTTCACAACAAATCCAAACATTAAACTAATGACTGTCAAAGCAATCAAAAAACGCCCTTAAGAACATAAATAGCTTTTTGTATTTGAAATGTACAAAAATTTCTTAGGAAATTAGAAAAGCGCGTTGTGTTTTCTTCTAATAGTTTGTTGTTTTATTAATATTGTTAATCTTAACAAAATATCAGATGAGGAATGTTAATTTTTTACCACTTTGTAAGGGTGACATGCCCAAGATTCTCTGCTTAAGTAGTGGCACCCCAGAAAATAGGTTGACCACCTATATCCCTAAGATGTATTTTTGAAAGGGTTTTGGGTAAAGTACCTTTTTGAGAATATGACAAAGATCTGGACCCCATCCCCCTTCACATCGAACAAAAAAATAAAATAACTCACACAAAACTGTGTCTACAATTTACTTTACAGAACGTCCATGAAGTTGACCCCCCCCCCCCCGCNGTTTTTATGATTGTAATCATTTGTTCTTCGTTTATTCCAGATTGTTCCGCAAAAATTTTCGTTTGTTCCGTTTTGATGGGCCCACAAATGTTTTGTCTATATTGGGGTGGAGGGGGGGAGGGCAACCTCACGATAGACTCCCCCATTTTTTAAAAAATCGTGTTTTTATGATCGTAATCATTTGTTCTTCGTTTGTTCCAGATTTTTACACAAACATTTTCGTTTGTTCCGTTTTGATAAACCCACAAATTGTATGTTTACGTTGAGGGGTTCAACTTCACGGTAGCCCCCCCTAATTTGGAAAATTGACACTTTTATAGTTGCGATCGTTTTTTCTTCGTTTGTTTCAGATTGTTCCGTGAAAAGTTTCGTCTGTTACACATTTGTTCTTGCACAAATGGGACGTGAACTTGTGACACTTTGTTTACTATAGAGGGGCCAACTTCACGGTATCTCCCCCTCCCCTCACCTTTGAAAATTAATGTTTTCACGATCGCAATCTTTGTTCTTCGTTTGTTCTGGATTGTTCTACAAAAAGTTTCGTTTGTTCCGCATTTGTTCTTGCACAAATGGGGCGTGGAACTTGTGACCCTTTGTTTACCCGTGAGGGGCTAACTTTACTGTAGCCCTACGACTGTTATATAGTCATGTTTTTATGATTGCAATCAGTTGTTCCTCATTTGTTCAAATAGTTTCAAAAACATTTTTGTTTGTTATCTTTTAAAAGGCCCCCAATTAGTATGTTTACATCGGGGGGAAACTTCACGGTAGCACACTCCGTTTTGAATAATATTGAGGCATTTATGGTTAAATTAGTATATTTTTAAATTCCATCGATATTTTATGAATGCATAAATACTCAAACAAATTTTTTTGAATCAAACATTTTTCGGAATGAGAAGATAATGTTGAAAATTAACTTTGTATTCTCTTTGTTTTTCATGTTTCTAAAATCCACATTACCCTTGAGACGCTGAAATTAAACCGGGAAAAAGTGGCATTTGGATGGGATTTTTTTTAAAGCAATTTTTTTTTAAATCAATTTTTTTTAAATCAATGTTATATTTACCAGAATGCAAGAAAGAGTTTAGTTGTTAAAGAACGTTATTGCATAGCCTTTTTTTCCATTTGTAAAGTTCGTGCTAAATCTAGCCATCACCATCATCTCATTTCATCGGGACATGTAAATAGCCTCCACAGAAAGGATGTACGATTAGTACATTCGGGCGTTCCCTGGGCAACGGTACATTAGTACTGGATGGTATTTCCGCAAACTGAGTTACAGATATATGTAGGGTCTGTTCAGCGTAGGAATTGTTCTCTGAAAGGCCTTTTTCTTACCAGAAATTTATTATATAGTAGGATATTGGTAGGAAAAAAGACCTTTCAGAGAGTAATTCCGGCCTTGAATGGAGTATAACCCAGACACGCCATTACTATTACTATGAAAATATATTAAATCTGTATGGATATAATAATAAAACAATCCTTACAACAAATTATGCATCTCACTTTCCCCTTTAATGCAGAAATTAAAGATAACTTCCTGAATAAAATTGAAATATAATCCAATCATTGCAGCTAAAAAGTGAACTTTAATCATATTCAATAATAAGGGTGCTGTAGGTAGGTTTTTTGTAACTCTTATCAATGGAATACTATTTTATATTTCATTACATGTAAGCTATTGCAATTATTTAGTTTTTTTTTCTGCATCCGATTCATGGACCCCCTGAGGTCTATATAGGGGTCCACGGACCCCACTTTAATAATCCCTTTTCTATAGTATAAAACAAGCACACACAGATTGTCATAGCGTTTCACAGGCCCTCCAATTATTTTTTTTAAAGCATTCTGATTGAACTGACATTAAAAGTTCTTTTTTTAAGTTGATCTTTAAGTAGACCTATCTTTTTTGGTGAGAACTGTGAATAAAAGTCCTCATGACCAATTAAGAGGAGTATTAGATATACGTGATTCTCAAATCAGAAAACTTATCTTAAGTGCAGTTTTATGCAGTTTTCAGTTGTCACCAGAAAATTGTAGATCAGTTCAATAGATTATTTAACTTAAAATAACGACTTACCTAATCTATAGCATTAGGAACTCAGGAGTTGATTGGCGCACTTACAGATGTACGCCACCTATCCTTATCTTGAGCTAGTTCTAACCAGTCCACCTCATTACACCTTATCTCTTTCAGGTCCATTCTAATTCTATCCTCCCATCTACGTCTTCCCAATGGTCTCTTCCCATCGGGTTTACCAATCAGTACCCTGAACATGGTTCTAGAATCTCCCATTCGCACTGGATGTTCTGCCCACCGTAATCTGCAAATTTTTATTATTTATTTTTCAAGATTTTAATAAAGTATATCTGTAACATTACATAGTCTCACTCCTATTGTTTTTTTAAAGTAAGGCGTCGCTCATGCAATATACTGGATATCAGATATCGAAGGTAGCTGGAATTTAATATCAGGTGTACTAAAGGTGCTTCTTCAAAAATAGTTCCCCTCTTCTTACAAAAAATTTATTCTACTCTCATCATTACCATATTAGTGTAGATATGTGAATGATCCGACTGTGTTGTAAGTTACGGTTCACATACTTAAATAGAAAAGTGTCTTAATGGTCCGCATCTAGAAATGTGTTGTTATTTTTAAAACATATAATTATCAACAACTAAGAAGGATTGTAAATAGCGATAGCTGTAATCCAAAGATTATAACAAGCAAACAATGCTTTCAAATTCAAATAAAATAGGGATATTAACGTTTTCAATTAAAATATTTAATATCTGTAATATATTAATAGTTTTATAAAAATAAGGCAATATGCTGAAATGTTATTTAATTAACAATAATATCTAATGTTCGTTAGCGGTTCTTTAAAAAAAACCCAACTCTTTATAAAATAGGTTGAGAAAATAAAGCTTATAAGCTGAAAATGTTCTCTTAAATAAAAAATCCAAGTCCCAGATTTGGGGCCACATCCGTAAGATAAATAGACCTTTGTCACTAGTATGTAGTCCATTATCGGTTGACTCTTGGAACTCGTCCGGTGACATTCAACTGGCGCTAATTGACTTGCAGTGTAGTTAAACTTGAAAACGATTCTACACGGGCAAGTGAAAATGTTATCTATATTTTATGGTAGTCTTGACATTGACAAATTCATTAGCACATGTTTGTAGGTTTGTGAAGAAATTGATAGCTATATTTAGATCTACCCATGTTTGTGGAATGGAATTCTAAAACGAGAGTATTGATAACAATTCATCACAACCAAACTGATGAGAACTTTCACACAATTTTTTTTTAACAAATTGCTAAATAAAAGTATTCTAATAAGTTTACTACACTAGGCCTAATATCATAAAAATTAACACATTGTATGCGCGTTTTGTCTTTTATATAGTTGGTAGAAACTACACATATACATATAAAATGTCAATAACTACTTTCAGTTGGTCATTTTTAAGTCACAATAACTTCTCTCCCCTCGGTGGCCTGGCAGTCTAGGGGTAAGGTGTCAGACTTCTGTGCTGGCAGCCGGGGTTCAATCCTCGGTCCCGGCACAGATTTATCTGATTAC
>CABEEJ010002679.1:0-39386 GCA_901482245.1 Timema douglasi
CAGTAGTTTCGGAGCCTATTCATTACAAACAAACAAACAAACAAAAAATCAAACCTTTCCTCTTTATAATATTAGTATGATTTATATTAGAATTGTTAAGGATGTACATTTTTATTAAATACTTCATCGAAGCAGAAAGATTAAGCGAAGCTTGTGTTTGTTATATACTAAATAAAAGTGTTTGTAGATTAGTAAAAATCGAGTTAATAATAAATTGAAAAGACCAATAAAAGTATAAAAGGTGGAGTTTACTCATTTCTTTGACACCTATTATAATTTGTTGTATTTTTTCATAACATATTGATTGGTTTATAAATAATAAAAGAGATCAATTAACGTGTGAGCATTAATAATAATAGATTTTACTACACGAGTGGACCGCGCCCCCAGACCAAAAGCGCCCGGTTGGGTACCCCACCCCTTCATCCACATTCTCATGCTATGGCCCCGCGGTAATAATTTCAGGTGGGAGTGTAGGGGACCTGAGAAAAAGTCAGCGCTTTTGCAATTTTTATATCAACACTTTTATTGTTCAAAATAAATCAATTAAGCTTCCGGTAGAAACGTAGAGATTAATTTTCTTCACATTGTGACTTCAAAAAGTTTTTGAATATCAAGGGTGTCCTGTAATTTAATAACAAACTTTTTATCTACATTTTAAAATGTGCCATATATTATTACCGCTATCAAAATCTATGTTTCTGCTGTTGTTATGTTTTATTTATTTTGGCCAAAAATGTGTTTTGATATAAAAACTGCAGACACATTTACCTTTTCTCGCGTCTTTTACATCCCCACCTTTAAAAGCCTGTTTTCGTTTACACGCCCACTCCTGCGTCAGTTCTAGGTCTACGGAAAGAGGGGACTGCAGATTTAAGGGGACCCCTCATCCATACCAGATGATGTTTTCATCGATTTGCGTGTTAGTGCCACGTCGCATCGGTGGGAAAGTGGACTAAGACGCTAGTCTCGTTTGGTCTAGTTTCCCGGTGATGGGGAGGTTGTTATTCGAGCTGTTTTTCTTGTGAATTATTTCCCACTCTCTTTTCACATAAATGATGGTACACGCTTTCTCTAAACTCTACCTTCTTCATCCTTACCTCAATAGTTGAGAAATGTTGATAGCCCGGTTGGAGGAGGGTGAAAGTACGAAAACAAATGTTTGGGCTCCGATAATTATTTTACACAGATTATTATTATTAGGTGTTCTGTCTTACGACAGGTTCATTCCTTTTGTCGGTGAACTTAGACAGCCAATGCACCCTCTCCTCTACCTTCTCCTTCCGCTTCCAGAATGTTATTCTTTCCTTTAGTTTCTAGTATTTGAATCCTACTTCTTCCTAATTCCTTCTTTCCCGTAACCTTTACTTCTATAATGTCTTTCAGAAGATAATTCTTCCTAAGGATGTGTTCGATCCAGTTGGCTTTGTACCAAAGAATCACTTCCAAAATGGTTCTCTTCTCACTCACTATTCTTAGGACTTTATTTGCTACCCTGTTTGTCCACCTAGTCTTCTCAAGCACCACATTTCAAAGCTCTCCAAGTATTTCTTTTCCATCTTCTTAAGAGTCCAGATAAAACAAGCTTTTTTTTAAAATTAACATTTAAAAAAATTAATATACTACAACGACTAGTGACTTTGTCTCGTTCGGCAAAATTTCTGAAACATTTGAAGGGTCATGGGTGGAAAAAAGGCCTAAGTCTAATTTTAGCTCAAATTAAGTTAATGCTTCCATCTGTCAGAGACAGTCATAACAGCTTTTTAATGGAATTTAGATCATGGTTTTTAAAAAAGGTCTCTCTAATTTTTCAATTAATTAAAAGAATATCTGTTGGGGTTCTTATGGAGTTTTAGGTCTAAATATAAAATTTGCTGTCCTGGGAAATGAGTGTAATGTGACTTCTCTCCCTTTCTCCCCTGTACCCTTCATTTATTAATACCACTTTCACAGTGAACAACTAATGGCTGGAAGACTAGGTGTAGTGTCTGTTATAGAATATAGTTAGTTTAAAAGTAATGTGTGTCGATATGATCTGTCGGTTCAGGACGTGCATGGGTGCACGCTAGATAACAAAATATATGTCTACATACATATACAGTGTGTTCGGAAACTCATAGCCCAAACTGCACACAAAGTTTGTTTGAACTAAAGTAATAAGAAATCCCCGTACACTCACATCCGGAAAACTATGCTAATACCATTAAATTGTGTCCAAAGTTTCGATGTAGCTCAGGGATAGCAAAGCTGTCAAGCATGTATGTACAACAAGTTGCATAGGAGTATGGCGCGCGGAACTACACATGTAATAATGGCAAGCACTTTCTGTGATGTAAGACCGTTAATGATGATTGATGACCCTCAGAACGTATTTACATTTCTAGATGGACTGGTGTGTTGTTTACTATTAACTGTGGGGTGTTCCGCTGCTGTGCCAAGATGTCTAGGTGTGTAGTACCACGTGCCAAACTCCTATGCAACTTGTTGTACACGCATGCTTGATCAGATTTGCTTTCCAGGCGCTGTACACCAAAACTTTGGACACAATTTAATGGTATTAGCGTAGTTTTACGGATTTAAGTGTACAGAAGTTTTGTATTACTTTTGGTTCAAACAAACTATATGTACAGTTTGGTCTTTCAGTTTCTGAACAACTGTATATATATATATTTCAAGATTTTAGGAGAAGGGTTTCGGGAGATACGGTGATGGTGAGGGTGTGAAACTCAGGGCTTTCCTTTTGTTACTATATATATATATATATATATAGTAAAATCTTGAAATTTGGCAATAAGGATCCTTTCTGGACGTGGTTATTCGATATAAAGGGGTATTGCAAAATTCGACCACTATGGAGTGAAAAAGGGAGGTTGAATGTTTTCAAAATTTACATAAATATTTTTGAATCAGTGGAAATAGAGCCTTGAAATTTAAAACAAAGATTAATTTCAAGACTTGGGTTGGGCGTTTTTGAGGGTTCTTAAAATGTCATCCCCTAATAGGGTGGGGAGGAGCAGAAATGTGTGTGGGATTCACTGACTCACTCAGCATCGTATTTCCTCAACACTTGAGACTGGAAGCTTGGATTTTTTTTTGGCAGGAATGTAGTGGGATTACCCCATATAACCAGAAAAATATAAAATTGGAAAATTTCAAAACGGAGCTCCATGAAATGTGGGGAGTATAATTTATGAAAAAAACTTTTAGATTGGGTGGAAAGTTAAAACTTGACAGACAGTCAGATAAATCCTAATCATCCATTTAATCTAAAATTTGAAATTTATAAGAGTAAAATGGAGAAAAAGGGTTGGAGAAGTCTAAAATGTAATAAACAAATGGTAACTAGTTCCCAGTGTAGAAGAAAACTGAAATTCGGCAGGCAGGTTAAAATATCACTTCAAATTCATATTAAGAGCTGAAAATGTTATTTTTTTTATTAGAACACTAGAAAACAGGGGGATATTCGGGGGGCCTTTATAAAAAAACACAATTGTTTGTGTGGATAAAAGGTTTAAATTTGGCAGACCGATCGAAGGAAAACTCTAGCTAATCTAATTAATCCTAAAATTCTAAGTAGGAGTTGCTTAAATAGAAAAGGGGAGGGGTACAATTTACAAGACTATGAAAGGCTATGAAACTGAAATTCGGCTTAATGCTAAATTCCAAATAGCCATAAAAACCTTAAAATTTGAAATGTATAAAATAGGGAAGGGTAAGGAGGAGGATTAGCTTAAAAAACCTTTTAGTTGAGACAGAGAATTTAAACTTGACAGGAAGGGACTACTCCAATAACAAAATAAATGTTAAACATTTACTATTTAGAAAGAGGGCTGGTGAGTAGGAGTTAAAAAATATTCCAAGAACACTACCTTTTTGTCTGTCTTTTACCCCTTTCACCCCTATACTCTTTTTAATTTCAATTAGATTTGCTTTTTGCCCGTTTACTTGCCCTTTAAAAATCTAGCTTTAATGTTTGCCCTTTTTTCTTTTTTGTTTGTTTACCCTAAAACATTTTTCATTGGCATTGGCGGGCACTTAGTGTAAAAATGTGTAAAAAGTTAAAAAGTAGGTCTAATAAATTTTTAAAAGGGGGTAATAGGTAAAAGGTATAAAAAGGGTTAAAAGGTTAAACAGGGAATATATTGCAAAAAAGATTTAAAAAATAAGGTAAGCACGGTATAAGGGTCACTTAAAAGTGGTAAAATAATGCTAAAAAACTTATTACATCTGCTTTTTACCCTTGTTGCCCCCTTTGTTTTTTTTAACCCTTTCACCCTAAAATAATACAATTTGTTACCTTATTTCTCATTTTACTCTTTTAATCTATTTGGCACTTTCTACCGGTTTTACTCACTCTTTTTATAAAAATGTTTTATTAGATTTAATTTGATCCTTTATATGCTTTTTTAACCTTTTCACTAGTTTTATCCTAAACAAAGCTAGGTACTTCATGCTGGTGGTATTATTTTAGCACTGAAAAGTATACAAGTACCTTACAAGTAGGCCTAAGTATAATTCCATGATAAAATAAAACAATTATAGCTAAGTAATTATACATACAGATAAATAGTTACTAGACGTTAAGAAAAATAATAATTATTATTATTATTAGCACCGCGTCTTACTACCCGTTAGGGTTATACGCACTTACTCTAATGTGTAATGGTAGGGTGATGTGAGATGAAATGGAGGACATATAGTTGAACATAGTATCCGAACCACGGTGGTGGCCTGGCATTCCCCACATTCACAAGATGTATTGCCAGAGGTGAAGGAAGGGTTTTGGTAAAAATAATAATAAACTACATTAGTAGAGAGTATGATGGAAAATAAATAGGCATTGATATCACGTCTTATAAACAGAAAAAATAGGAAAATATAAGCAGAATAATGTAAATGTAAAAATTAAAGTTAGAATTTGTACCAAGTAAATTAATGCTAGGGGCGTTTCTTAAGCGTGTAGGAGAGGGTTCTCTAGACTTACGCATGTTTTTGATCAAATATTTTTTTCAAACTGACCGTTTTGCTTAAACAAACAAATAACCTTATTTTGGAACTAAACACTTCAAGCTAGGTTTGGTAATTTTTACATATTTTAGATTTTAGATTTTATTGTCGCGTTTAGATGATAAATCGTCAACTATCTTTAAATAACATTGCTCTTATGGTACTTTCTTTAGATATGGGGTGTAGAGTTCTATCGCTAGATGTCTCTGATGACATCACCAACAAACTATTAAGGTGCGGCCGAAGGGAGCGTGAGTAATTTTACAGTTTTTATAACATTACATTTTTTTGGACAAAATAAGCCAAATGTTTCTCTAGTAGAAACATAGAGTTTAATTTTCTGCCCATGCCAGTATCAACAGATCTTGAATATCTATCAAGGGTGTCCTGAAATTCTTTCAAAACTTTTTCTCATTATTTAAAAAGTTAAGACAAAATCCCAGTACACCCTTGACAGATATTCATGATCTGTTGATATTAGCATGTGCAGAAAACTAAATTCGATGTTGCTACTGGAGAAATATTTAGTTTATTTTGGCCAAAAAAATGTAATGTTACAAAAACTCTAAAATTACTCACTCTCCCTTCGGCCGCACCTTAAGCATCGACTATTAAAAGTAGGTTGTGGAAAGAGTAGAAGCGAGACCTTTTGTGAATAAAAGAAAGAGAATAGAATAGCTCATTATTTTCTCACAGGAGGGTGGCGGTAACAAATATCGCAAAACCGCCATTTATAGAACCTTTATTAACCATTAAAATAGCAGCTAAATTTAAATGTATGTATTTATACAAGATACGTGCTCTGGAGATGCTACATTTGATAAAAATGCTGTCAATGTTGATCGATGGAAGCTAAATATCATGACCTTTTCTAATATTAGCTAACTTACAGACAATTATTTATATTCACTAAAATGTTCTTTAAAGAGTAGATAGCATTTAGGATGAGTGCTTGCTGGTCACAGCGCACAATGCTACACTTTTACTATTTCATATCCAAGTCTAAAAATGGCTATTTTTCTTTCAATGAAACAGAAAGAAAGGGTCGAAAGTTGCCTTCAGTTAGTCTTTAGATTGCAATTCGAAACTAATAGGATACATAATTGTTCTGGTGTAGTTGTGTTAGTTAAATTATTAGTGGCTCAGGTGACATTCTCCCGAAATTACACCAAGATGGGAAGGCGGAAGAAAGGGGGTTAGAGGAAGAAAAAAGAAAGAGCTAAGAATACAAGTTAATGTAGATGGTGAGTGATCTTTTTGTAGTTTGCTCACACAGAAGTGAAATTCCATCCATATACCTGAAGAAACAAATAGTTTTTCAACTAGAGTCACCTCTCCATAAGATCAATCATTGTCTCTATTATGCAAACAGTTCTTCGCATATTCCTGCAAGTTACACACTTTATTCACCAAACGATCCTAAAAAAATGGTAGGCTAGAAATAAAAAAACATTTAATATTTTACATTTTAAAAGGTTTTTATCAAAACGTTAAAAAAATAGTAAATCGAAAAATTATATAATATAAGTTATATATATAATATATATATTTAACATTTTATATATATAATATATTTATATAATACATTTTATATATATAATACATTTTATATGTAATATATAAATATATGATATGCAAATATATAATATACAATATTATATAAACATATACTATAATTTATAAAAATAAATAATATATTATATATATAATATAATTTATATTATATAGAGGCCCTATATATGATTATAATGACTCCAATCGATTCTTAACAGGGAGAATTTCCGTGATAGGTGTTTGGACCGAAACGTGTAACCACAAACTGGGCCCTCTGGTCTTCATGGCACAATATGTCTACATCACTCACCCATTTCCTTATCTGAGTAACTTTTCTGATAATTTCTCAAGTTTTACACTTCATAATTTGTGTTTATAGTATAATTTAAAATTAATTTTACAAAAAATTCTAAATAAATCTCTTGAGCCAATCGTTTACTTCACAACCAGTGGTGTATGTATATATGCAGACAATTACAATTAGTTATAAATCATTGATGTTACTAAACGGCTATTTTTGGCGATTAATACTTGAGTCTATAGGTGAATATAAATGAATACTCTCCACCCCATAGAATATAGTTATAATATTATTAATTAGCTGTCTATTTTTTTTGCTCCTGGTATTACTATATGTTCGGGCTGTATTCATTTAATTATATTAATTAATTAGTAATGAGGTTGCTAGAATTTGAAGGGAATGTATCCACATTCATATGGAGTTAAGGTGAGGAATCATTTTTGGGAAAAAACACCCTCTGTACACCCGGCTGGGATTCTAAACCAGACTTCCTCCTCAGCCGAAAAACAATACTAGACGAGGAATATCAGTGATATCTAGTTCACGTGTCTACCAGTGTAGATATATTCATTTTAATCCAAGTAAATATTATTAAAAACAGTTTGTATACATTTAAAATAATTATGAAGAGAAGCTGCCTTAAATTGATCATTGTTTTAACTTGTTAAAAAAAAGATTTAATAAATCTAGAGTCAAACTAAAACTTGACACAAATCTATGATTGATTGACATTTTACCATACATAAGGCTCAAAACGAATATACGTCTATCTATGTAAACAACTTAATAAAAAACCTTAACCTTTGAAAACTTAATCAACTCTTTCAAATACACAAAGGCGAATTCATGGCAAACTCTTTATATAATTCAACCAAATCCACTTGGACTCGATGTATGGACTGGTAATGTGACTTATCTATACATACTCTAAATCTGTTTATGCAGTCGATTGTGTCGATCTGTTTGTATGAATGTTTGTATCCAGTAAGATAAAAAGTACTCAACGTATTCTTTTATACTCCTTATTTTTCAGAGAACAGTGTCAAGCTATATCATCACAATATCTTAATAATAATAATAATTATTATTATCAACGCGTCTTACTACCCGTTCGGGTTATACGCTTTAAGTACTAATTACGCTATCGGATTAGGAATTGGGAAGGTTGTATTAGAGGAAGTGAACCCGCATTTGTGTGGAGTGAGAGTGAAAAACCATTTAGGAAAAACCACCTCCAGTTCACCCGACCGAGATTCGAACCTCGATCTCCCCGTCCTCAGCAGTCGAGCTCAACACGACAAGCGCGTTAGCCAACTACGCCACCGAGGCGGGTAATATCTTATTAACTATCAAAGCAGCATCATAAATACTGTCTACTGTTGTGGTTAATTTGAGTCATTATGAAACTATTCAAATAAATTAACTTTAAATTAAATCTTATTTTCAAGACTCAGTAGCAAATAATGCTTTGGAATATTGACATGCCGTGAAGTTTCGTATGTTTTGGAACATGGACTAACATAAACTGGCTCACGGACCGAGGTAGAAAATTAAAGTTTGGAAGACAGATAAGGAAACAACTCCAAATAACCAAATGAGTAATGAAAATTTAAATATCTAAATGGTAGTTCAAAACATAGGGGTTGGGGGAATGGTTTTAAGATTTCCAAAACTAATAGAAACAACCACTTCCCAGTCTGGTAAAAGTAAATGGTGCCACGTCAAATAACCATTTTAAATATTAAAAATGGGCCCCAAGAAAATATGGGTATATCGGGGAAGGGAGGAGAAAGGGGGATAACGGGGGACTGTATAAAAGAAAAAACTTTTTGGTGTGATAGAAAAATTTAAATTGGTCGAGCAGGTATAAGGACCCCTAATATTAATCAAATAAATCTTAAAATTTGAAATATCTTAAGTGGGAGTTAAATAAATAGTAGTAGGGAGTGAGGTGGTGGTCAACATTTCCAAAATTAATAGATGTATTCAATTACTTCTCGTGTGGTAATTAAGTGAAATTCGTTAAGAAGGTATAGGTACCACTACAAATAAACATAATAAATGGTATGGCCCTATCGCACATATTTTCTCATAAAGTCCAATATTGAAAATTAAGTCACCAGTAAAATATCTTTAAAAGACTTTCAACTCCAAAATACATTATGGAGTGTTAGTTTACATGTAAAATACTCCCAAGATATTCATTTGGAACCAAATTGCTATTGCCATTTAAAAAATATTCTACCAGCCTCTGTGGTCTCGTGTTACACTAAACTGCTGAGGATTGGTAGATTGGGGTTCGATTCCAGTCAGCTGCACTGATAATGATTTTTCTTAAAATGTTTTCCCATTCTCTCTGTCCCCACACAAATTTGGGTTCACTCCCAATAAATTACACCTACCTCATCCATAACCCACTAGCGTAACTAGTATATAGGCGTATAACCCGAACGGTTAGTAAGACTCGGTGAGAAACATAAAGTGTGAGTGTGATGTTTTGGATGTCTCTATAATGTTAATACAACCTAAGGAGGTAAAACATGCTTATGAAATGATAAAACATTATTGAGGACCTTGTTAAAAAGTTGAGCATTGTTACATGTTCATTGAAGGGTGGTAGTTCTAAAGAAGTTCACTTGCAAGTATAGTAAAAAAAATACTATTAAAATTTTAAAATAAGAAGTTTGATAAAATTATTTTGTGTTTATTAACTATATTGAGCATAATTAGTGAAACATGAACTATTGCTAGTTAGTGAATCAGACTATTTCGTTTTTTTTGTAATTTTCAAAAGTATTTTCTAATGGATTGATGACCCAAATAAAACTAGTATAGAGTTTTAAGGTATATTTAAATATATTATTTTTATTAGGCCTATGTTTTTCTCGTCGCGTCTTAGTAGCCGTTTGGGTTGTATGCATGCATTCATTAACTATGCTAATACAGTAGTAATAAGGATAGAAAATGTTAAGAGTACAAAACCCTCCCTTTACCTCTGACAAGACGTGTATTAATCACAACTTGTGAATGTGGGGAATGCCAGGCCTCCATCGTGGTTCGGATTCCACTTTAAACTGTAGGTTTCACAATCACCCTACCATTACACATTAGCGTACGTGCGTACAAACCAAACGGGTAGTAAGACGCAGTACTAATAATAATAATAAAGTTTAAGAGGAAACGTACCCGCATTTAAGTGAAGGAAGAGTGGGTAGCCATTTAGGGAAAAAACATCCTCGCCCATTTAGATACACCCAACCGGGATTAGAACTCCAATAGTCCCATCACTGGCAATCCAGTCTAACACGAGTGTGACGCAGTAAGCAATGCGAATTTACATATTCTCATATTCACATCATATTGTTTTAAATATTATAGCATTTTCATCAAGTATTTGTCATTGCGTCTCACAACCCGTTCGGTTTATACGTATCTGAACTATAAATAAATCGTATGTGTTAAGTATGAGGAAGCTATACTTGAGAGATAGTACACCTCATTTGCATGGAGGGTGAATGAAAAAGACAATTGTAAAAAACAACACTTCAACATGCCCAGCCGGGATTCGAACTCCGATTTCCCTCTTTCTGGCAATCCAACCTATTGTGAGAGTGACACCTTAGACCATACGATCAATGAAGCTAATTTCCTGGTTGTGTTCTTACCCATACCGGTGGACACGTGGACTAAATATCAATCTCATGTAGTCTGGTTTACTGACGATGGGAAGGTCAAGGTTAAAATATTGGTTGGGTATACTGAGAGTGGTTTTTATAAATAATTTGCCACACTCCTTCCACGCAACTACGAATACCTTTCCTCTGAAATTTACCTTATTCTTCCCTGCCACATTAGTGTAGTTCAAATGCAAATAGGCCAAACGGGTAGGGAGATGCGGAGCAAAATATTATTATTATTAGCACCACGTCTTACTACCCGTTCGGGTTATACGCACTTACGCTAATGTGTAATGGTAGGGTGATTGTGATATGAAATGGAGGACCTACAGTTTAACGTGGAATCCGAACCACGGTGGAGACCTGGCATTCCTCACATTCACACGATGTATTGTCAGAGGTGAAGGAAGGGTTTGGTAATCAGATAAATCTTTGCCGGGACCTAGGATTGAACCCCAGCCGCCAGCATAGAAGTCTGACACCTTACCCCCTAGACCACCAGGTCCGGAGCAAAATAAAAGTGTGTTAATTATAACTCACGCTCCCTCTACTTATTCTGGATACATCACTATATTTTTTAGCACCACGTATTACTACCCGTTCGGTACTATACGCCAACAGCACTGTACATTTTGGCAAGTTTGTTTTGCCCCTTTATTATATTTTAGTCCATATTCAACTGGCTACTGGATAGTTCTTAGTCCCTTTGTTCGGTAAAAGACCACAATGACACATTTTAACTTCTGACAAGTGTATCGTATTGTCACACAATAAACTAAACTAAAAAAAAAGTTCGAAGTTGTGGAAGCTTGAATGGCTACGGACTACTCTTCCCCTCCCCCTTTTACTCCTAGTTCAAAACTAACTCAGTGAAATAGCTTTAAAATCTGTTAACAGGTTTCAGTAAGATAGCGAGTATAACTAAATTCTTGCTGAGAATAATGAAGTGTTGTCCCCTTTTGAGGCCTCTTAACGTCAAACACAGGGGTAACTTTGTTTAAAAAAAGTATTGGGGGAGGCTTCTTAAAGATAAAACTAATATAAAGTCATTATAAAGTGAATCTGACGTGTGACGATTATTCCGACCAGTGCAACAGCCCTAAATAACTCTCTGGGTTTAGCTTTTCATTTGAGATAAAAGTCAAATTCGACAAACCTATAATTGGTGCTATGAATACGATGGCCTATAGGGCTGACCCTGTAAGAGTTAATTGGGAGAAGATAGTTTTGGATTACGAGAGGACCGAGAAGGGACATGAATACTTACTTGATCAAGGGCACGTTTACAGGAAATGTTAATGTTGACAATATTTTAAACTAAAAGTGCATCACAATCAAATTAAAGCGAAAAGAAAGTTTGGAACCTTAAAAGTTTTTAGAATATTTGTCATAATTATAATAAATCTATAATAGTATTAATAACAGAAATAATTGCTATAACTCAGGAGTTTTATTATTCTTCAATACTGTAAATTGAATTTATGATCTATATTATTATTATTATTATTAGCACCGCGTCTTACTACCCGTTCGGGTTATACGCACTTACGCTAATGTGTAATGGTAGGGTGATTGTGAGATGAAATGAAGGACCTTCAGTTTAACGTGGAATCCGAACCACGGTGGAGGCCTGGCATTCCCCACATTCACAAGATGTCTTGTCAGAGGTGAAGTAAGGGTTTGGTAATCAGATAAATTTATGCCGGGACCGGGGATCGAGCCCCGGCCGCCAGCATAGAAGTCTGACACCTTACCCCTAGACCGCCAGGTCACCATTTATGATCTATAGGCATATATTTTGGAAATTTGTTTTCAAATTTAGAACATGCTATTCTTCTTCTTTTTTCTATCGTTGCGTCTTACTGTTCAAGCTATACGAATATATGATAATTATTCTAATGTGGTTAAAATGAGTAAGGAAACATTTTAGAGGTAATCTACCCGCATATTCATGTAAGGAGAGTGGGAAACCATTTAGGAAAAACACCGTCAGTAGACCTGACTGGGATTCGATCCTCGATCTCCCAGACTTCCTCAGTTCAGTCGTTTTACATTAGATTGATGCCTTAGAATATTCAGACATAGAAGCGGGCCTGTGTATTTATATTCTTATAGGTTTGAACTTTTATCACAGACTGAAAAAATTAATACATATCTTTTGAGAAGGATATTTGCACAAATTTATCACTTTGATTTATTAAATTTTTGATCTATATGTTGATTTGCTTCAAATGTTACTTTCTTAGAAGCAAAATAACATTAAAAAAAAGCGTTGATTCATATAACGGAAGGTTCTTCATCATAAACTACGGGACTACAAACGATGAAAATAAGCCCGTATATTTTAATATTGGATAAAACCCATCTCGCCATCAACCTTCGTGAGTAAAGATCAAATATTAATTTCAAAGTGTCAGGTGGTTTAGAACTATATATGCACATTTCATTATCTGGCTTTATAAATTGGGTGTTTATATTCTGTATGTTGATAAGGTTCAAGCTGTCAGTTTATATAATCTCGCGTTAGGTCATCAAACAAAAGTAGGCGAGTAGAAGTAAATTTCTCATAACTAAATTGAAAAATAATAAGGAATACACAGAGACGCTAGGGTATTTTGAAAAAAAAAAGAAGAGAGAAATAGTGTATATTATAAATGTTTACTTGTAACATGTTTGACTCTTAATTAGTTACTAAATTAATAGGTAAAGGATGTACTAATAAATGCTTAAGATCAGAACTGTAACAGAACTATGTTTAGACAACAAGATTAGGCAAAAGTGCAAATTAAGTGTTATCATAGTTATATTAACAAAACTAGCCTACGTTACGCGGCTCAATTCAATCGGTGAATATTTTTTATCCTTTTTTAATACCATAGGGTTAAATTTCCTTAGTTTCTCTTGATACATAAATGCAATATAAATATTTTGCAATTGCATTACAGATTACCATAATTGAAGCTATTAAAATGTTCGTTAAATGATAAGCTATCACGTAGAATTTTGATACATTTTTTAAAATTGCATACATAAAACACTGCAGTGCTCTATTTTGAAAGTGTATTTGAGTTTCGGTTTAAGACATGTAAGGCTAAGGGCTTGAAGCGATCGTTCTTTAATTAATAACTATCCAAATCTGAGATGTAGAGCTATAAGTGATCATTTAAATATTTATGAAGTGTGTGGAAGTTTTTATTTTTGATTAATTTGTTCATAATTAAATTTCCACTTTTTTAATTTAACCAGCAGCTTGAAAACTTGTTGTGTCTTTTTATCGTTTTAATGCTCTTCGAAAAGAGTCTCTAAGATTGTTTTCCATAGTTCCTTGCATTCAGATCCTAAGAATATAAGTAGTACAGTGCACCGCATATACTTTCTCTCTTTTATCCTACAACAGAGAAATTTACTAAATAAATTGCAAGATTTGTGAAGCGAAATAATAAATATCGTTGCGGAAACACAACACTAAAAGAGCATAAATGAAATAATATACGCTTTCACAGAAACACTGAGAACAGAGGAACATCCATGTTCACCAAAGGGCATAGCATCAATTCCATATTCCAAAGTGCTCCATATAAAATATATTTGTTTGTTTATTGCTAAGAAATTATGTTTTTTTTAAATGTATTCAAATTAAAACATGTTTATTTTGTAAAGTACTACAACTTCACAATGAATGTTATATCGTATCTCAAATATTATCGGAGATATGATTAAAATTGTAAATTTCCACGTCTCTAAATTACCTTGAAAACTGTTTTCATGGGGGAAAAGTGAACTGCCATTTTGTTTGCAATGTTAAACAATGTCTAAATACTAATTAATCAAAATCGTTAAAGCAAACTTTGAGAAAACCAGCGAGCATAAATCAAATTGCATACACCGTTAGAAAACTATCAAGAAAAGGATATTTGCATCCATTAAAAAATCAGTCGATTTTTCATTTTCAAAAACTTGAATAGAAAAATATATATAGTAAATTTTCTTGTAGATCAAAAACTGTAGATTTTATAAAAAAATATATATTTAAAACAAAATTGATTTATATTTAAAAGTACTACATAATATTTACAATGATAAACTATTTCATATCTCAAATATTTACGGAGATATAATCAAATTTGGAATTCTATGCTTCTAAAGTACACTCAAAGTAATTTCATATAAAAATGAAAATTGCTATTTTGTTTGTAGTGTTAAAAAGTGTCTAGATACAAAATTTAATCAAAATCGTTGGAACGGTTTTCGAGAAAATTGATTAATTTTTTCCCCCTCTTTCAATAAACTACCCTTGATTTTAGGGCTAAATATGTAATTCCAAAAATCCCTTGAGGAGACCTTATTAAAACCCCAGATACCAAGTTTTATCCCAATCGGTAAAATAGTTCCGGCTCTAGCAGAGGTACAGACAGACAGATAGACAGACAGACGGCATCGCGAAAACAACTTATGTTTAAAGGCGTCATGAAACGTCAACTTTTAGCAAATGTTGAGTCCTCTTTTTTTGACGTTCACAATAGATCTCTCTCCAAGACATATATAGAAAGTAAAAAGGCTAACATCTGCTTCGGACATGGTCTAAGGTATTACTCTCAGAATAGACTAGACTACAGATGACGAGGAGATCATAATTCTATCCCAGTCAGGTGTACTGAGGGTGATTTCACCTAAATTGCTTCCCATCCTTTCTCTTTCTACGCAGATGCATGTACACTTGCTCACAATTCAACCTTCATGATTCCTAACTGATTAGCATAATCAATACATATGTCTAAGCATATAGCCCGAGTAGGTAGATATATAACTTTGCAAACCTCTTTAATAGGTCATACGGAGTGGCGACAAAACTGATTGATGATCTTTATTTTATTTTAGGTACCAAAATAATTTCAAATTGTATTTTTCAAGTTTGTTTATGTTGTCTCAACAAAGAACCAAATTAAAACTGATCGTGAGAAATGTTTGCATGTTAGAATAGAAACTAATAATATCCAAACATTTGAAGATCGTATTTCCAAAGAAGAAATTATGGCGTAGTAAATGGAAAACAGTAATGTAGAGGAGAGTCCAGATCTTTCGTGAATAGAAGATAAGCCAGAACACTCTTGGCATGAAAGCGTAGTCGTTTCGTCTGGTTTTAGATTCTTACATTTCACAACTAAATTATCAATTTGGCATTGGATTCAAAATAATAATTTTTCTTAACTAAATTTTCAAGTAAAACTCTACTAGACCGAATGTTTATTTAAAATTTTCGTGTAAAAATATCACAATTTTAAATAAATAATTTAATTAAAGAGTGTTGTTAAAATATACCACTAGACCAACTTTAAAAAATCATGTGAAATTATAAGACATTTTTAATTCAAAAATTTTGATTTGTAGATTTTGGCAGTTTACACATCTGTGAACCTATCACTTTGATCATTTTGTGAACTTAATCGCCTTTATACACATGGGATATTAACTTAATTGTAATTGTAATAATTATAGTATATTCTAAATTTAATTACTTCATTCATGTGTGATATTATTTACTTCCCTCATGAATTTATTACCGTGATCATTTTACTTGTTTGTGAATATAATCATTTTAGTAATTTGTGAGCCTACATACTTTACTCAGTTGAGAGCTTGATCACCAAATCACTTGTAAATTTTTTTAATAAATATATTTGTGATAGTAAAATATTTGATCTACACATTTAAAAAATGTTGTATGAATTATTTGTAACTTGAAGGTTTTTTTTTTAAACCTTTATTGAAAATAATATATTTTTAAATATGAATATTATGTGTATTACTTCTTCTTTCGGGAATATATATTAATTGGGTAATATTTAACTTACTTATAAGTTTGGGTAAATTGTTTGATTTACTCCAAACAAATTATAAGATAGGGTCCATTAAATTAAAAAAGCTATGAAAATATTACATTTATTCTTAAATTTTTCTTAAAATTAATCATTTAATCTGTTTTTAATTTGAATGCGACAAAGAACTAAACATTCATCTTCAACAGTCTCTATTTCTAGCACTAAGGGAATGGATAACATGTTAAATATATGTGCAAACAAGTAAAATGATGGAAGGTTCGTACCCAGTTGTATACAACCAGTTTATTAAATTATAAGTTTGGTGCATTATTTTATATAAAATATATAGGAACACTACACTAACTCAGCTCAATAAGAGTAAATTCCCTACCCTAAATATCTGGAAACACCAGTCCTATCTGTAGGAATATTTTTGACAGTCTTACAGATTGATACATTAACTTCTAGCAGTATATATTTAACCAATAACTTGTAAGTAAATACTCCTGTGTGACAATCGAACTCATTCATTACTGACCGTTATTTTTGTAAAAAAAACAACAACAAAAAACACCCATCCACACACACGGGATTGGATGGGTGGGAAGCAACTTTCTAGTTTTCTTATTCCAGATGAAGTCTAGAGCCCGTCTCCTCCCACGAGTAGCGAGTAATCTAGTTAATTATCACAACTTGAGCCAGGCGTCTTATCGTGATGTAGCAACTCTGGTGTCTTAATTAAAAACAATAATTAAAATAACACCGTTTAAACACATTAAAAAAATATACGATATCTTAAATTAGAGACATTTACAAAAAATCGTAAGATTTGTGAAACGAGATAATACATATTTTTGTCAAAACACTCCGCCAAAGAGCATAAATGAAATAGGCTACTCTAAATATACATTGTTACAGACACATAGAAAAAAGAGAAACATCTCTGTCCACCAAAGAGCATAAAAGTCAATTCCAAAGTGTTCTATAAAAATAATATTTATGTTTAATCATAGCTCAGATATTATTGTGCTTATAAAAATGTTCTCCAAATTAAAATTATTTTATTTTTAATAGTATTAATACCCTACAATGATACGTTATTACATATCTTAAATATCCCAATGAGAGAAATATGATCAAAATCGGAAATTTCCTTATTTCAAAAGTATCCTTAGCTTAAAACCATTTTTATGGAAACACGAGAATTGCAATTTTGTTTGTAATGTTAAACAATGCCGAGGTATACCATTTAATCAAAATCGATAGAGAGGATTTTGAAAACATTTATTTGATATTTTTTTCCTTTTGCCCTAAAGTAAGCTACCCTTAATTTAGGGTTGAATATATCTAGTTCCAAAAACTCCTCGGACGGACCTTATGAAAACCTTAGATACCAAGTTTGTTTAGCCTGTTCTCTAAAATGGTTTATTCTCTAGTCCGAGGCACATACACATGGCATCGCGAAAATCACTTTTTCAATTTCAGGGAGTCAAGATAACATCGACATTTATCAACATTTTGAGTTCACTTAGTTTGACAATCACAATACTTTTCTCTCAGAAGGGTTGAGAGAAAGTAAAAATTATGACGAGAATAGAAACAAAAAAATTGTTTGGGACTCAAATACTATTTAACATATTTCTATTACTATATTTTCATGTGTTGAAAAAAAAATCGATTCGATTTTAGGTTTAATATTCATTGTGTATCTAATATTCCAGTTATTCGGCCTTGAGATATGCACTTAAGAGATCAGGTGATTCACCAACACAGACTAATAAGGAAATAATGAAGCCGAGTGACCATATGAAGTTAATAACTTGGGGTGCACATTTCATAAAATAAGATTTCCTTAAACTATTTAGGTTTAATTAATTGTTCGAAGTAGAAATATCAGCAAATAAGTTTGCGATATACATGTCTAACTAAATAAAACGTAATAATACACATCTCGCAAAGAAATGTATTTTATAAATATTTGAAAGTTAAAGGTTGACATATTTATTGTTTGTTTACAAATGTTCTTTACGTCAGTATACATTTTTACTAATGAATGTAAATATACACGCAAATAGTTACTAGTAGACACGTTATTTTTTTATTACTGACTTTTAAACAATAATATCACTTGTAAAATAAAATAATCATACTCTAAATAATAACGCAGGTAAACCAACTTAAATCACGTAAACACGCTGAGTAAATTATTATACCTCTGTCATGGTTGTATTCGCTCAAGTACTCGGAGGAAGAATTTATGGAGTAATTAACTTTACGATGAGTTTACTACTTTACGTTAAGATATTTGATTCTCCTAATTAATTATATTTTATTGTGATTGGCATGAATGTCAATGCAACCTATAGATTCATGCCTTTGGTCTAGTGTTAAGAGTTCCTAGCTACGGATCCTGAGGTTCCGGGATCGATCCCCTGTATATTCAAAATTTATTTTTGAAGCAGTGGTTCTGGAACAGGGTCAAACTCATCCTTGTGAGGACAAAGGAGGAGCTACTTGAATAAATAAGTAGTGGGTCTGGTCTAGAAAACTAAGATTAACGGCTGGAGGGCCTTTTGTGCTGACCACATTACACCCTCCATCTAAAAATGATGGCATTATAATCGCTAACAGCGGCAGTTGCTTGATTGGTATAGATTAATATTTATAATGAAAAACTATTCTCAGATTCCCATTTTGAATGCAATTTTAAAGGTCAATTTCCAAAATTCAGATTATATATATATAGTAAGTATACTACCCTAAAACTAATTTATTTTAAATAAATAAAGATACATTATTATTGATAGTGTAAAATAGTCTCCCGATGCCAATTTTGAACCAAATCGTTTGCACCTAAGCCATTTTTTTAAAATATTTAATTTATAAAAGCTGTTATCAGTAAACAACCAAAGACTGAATTTTACTCCGAAAAACAAGTACGTAGCTTTATTTGTCATGTTCATGTCAAACACTCCCAAGATACACATTCTAAGCAAACAGAATCGTTAGGGACATTTTCTTAATAATTAGAATCTTCTAGAATCACTCATCAGTGAACAACCTTTTATTGATTTTTTACCCAGAACCAGGCACACAAGGGTTATATGTAATGTCAAACACTCCCAAGCTACTCAGTTGAAAACAAATTGTTAAGGTCATTTTCTAAATATTTCAAGTCTATGAAAAATCAGTCATCAGTAAACTACCAATAAATGGGTTTTTACCCAAAATACAGAAGAAATCTTTAAAATTTTCAAAATTTTCGTATCATAAAACTACCCTAAGCTACCCTTCAACGGATCTTTACCTAAAATCTAACTATACAGTTCCATTTGTCATGTCAATCAAATCCTAGATATGCATTTTAAACAAAATAGTTACAGCCATTTTCAAAATAATTTGGAAGTAGAAAAAATTACTCCTCAGTAAACTAACCTTAATTGAGGGACTAGGGCAAAAATAAAAATTATGGTTTTATTTAAAATACCTATAAAATATAAATATCAAGTTTTGGATCTGTGGTCAGGGACAGACAGACAGAATTTTAAAATCTATTTTTTGGGGGGTTTAGTGATCAGATAAAACGTATTTGTCATAATATCGAGGTATATTTGTTTCACGATCAAAATACTTTATCTTTATATGAGAAAGTAAAAAGCATGAATTATTGCGAATTTTTTTTTCCCTCGGTACACTTGTCCAAGCTTTGAGACAACCTCTCCATAAATCAGAAAAATACCAGACTGACACCATTGTACATGTACCCACTGGTGTGAAAGAAATAATTATATATGAAACAATTGCACTCGTCACTTGAACAAGTAGGACGGCAGCTAGATTATTGGATGAGTCTGAATATTTATAATGTCTGAATTCAATTAATAATACATTTGTTTGGTTAGTTTACGTGCTCTTGACAGATTTATGCCCACCTGGACTCTCTCCCATTAACGTGGCGTAAACCAGGTCCGCAATGGCGTAAACATGTTCTCGCACAATAAACCAGCCACGGGATCTCTTAATATTAATAATGAAACCTCTTTTACAACCTCATCTCTTACCCGTGCTCTCGTTATAACTCTTAGAAGTTTAATACACTCAACTTTATTTTTACCCACACCACATGTCAAACTCATTTAGTCCGGTATACATTGACGAGGAGATCATAGTTTAAAACCCAAGCCAGTGTATTTTTTTTTTCCTAAAGAGTTTCCCAATCTTTCTCCATGTAAATGCAGACATTTCATTTAGATTAAATTTTAAACACTCCTAGCCTATATATTTTACTAACTAAAAAAATCCCGAGTGGGTAGTAAGATATATAACAAAAAATCGACCTTTTATTCAGGCTATTTTAGTATCACAGTATTTTAGTTGAATGGACAACAAAGCCTCATTTGTTTCTCCTTTCAGTGACTTAATATTTTCATTTTTTTAGCTCCACGTCTTACTACCTATTCAGGTTATACATTTATGTATTAATTCAGCCAATTGTTATAGAAAGTAGGAAGGTTATATTTAGAGGAAGCGAACCTGCATTTGCGTGTAGAGAGAGGAATACCATTTTGATAAAATCACCCTCCGTATATCCAACCGAGATTCGAACCTTGATCTCCCCGTCATCGGCAGTCTAGTCTAACACGATAGTATTGTGTTTGACCATGCGGCTACCAAAGCGGGTGAGTGACTAATATTTTTAAACTATTAACCGGAAATTAATCAAAGGGATAAGGGTCGGAGGGGTGTTATGTATTTAGAACTAAATTTTATTTAAAAAATTAAATAAGTGATATGCTACTATTGAGTCATATACTATCGTAATACAGAGTGTCTCAAAAGTTACTGCAAAATATAATACAGTGTCTCCCAAAAGTTGTTACTGTAAACTATCATAATACAGAGTATCCCAAAAGTTACTGTGCAGTGAACTACCATGTACCTCGTAGCATCTCTTCCTACAACAGATGTTGGAAATGTTCCCAATGGGTCTGGGTACACCTTTCATATCATATAATATAAATAGGCATACCCGGACATGTATCCAGGCCCGTGGGGAGACATTTACAACATCTGTTATAGGAAGAACTGCAACGAGGTACGTGATACTTTACTGCACATAAACTTTTGGGACATTCTGTATTATGACAAATAAACTATTGTAATCTATGTCACAGACCAATGTTTATAGGTTAGAGGTTAGAGAAGTTACTAACTTCACTTTGATGCATTCATACGTCAAGTCATTAGATATGCAGCTATTACGTTTGATACATATTAGTAATGGCTATAAAATAATAATATAATAACATGTTATCAATGTTGACCACAAAAATATATTTGTTCTAAAAGGCCCCTTTTTATAAAAACTGGTCTATAATTGCAACTTAGGTGCTTATCCTGATTCAAACACTCTTTATAGGTATTGCGTGTCTAATTCCGTGGCATGTGATGTAACTCATCACACGGCATGGAGTTATTATTTTAAGAAAAAGTTAATATTTTTATTATCCCACACCTGCTTCGGTGGGTGACCACATGGTTTAAGGCCGGGGTGGAAAACTCTGTCACCAATCTCCACAAGTGGCGAATTGGCCATAAAATGGTGGTGAATTTGAGTTTTCCAGCTCTCACAGTAGAATAAACTTTTTTTTTCTGACATCATGTGTTGGTCTTAACTTGATATTTCCTGCATATCATTGGAAGCAAAAGGATTGTCAAAATTTCGCATTAAATTGTTTTACATTTTGAATTATTTAAACCATTTTCAAACCCTCTACGATTGCTGCATGGTCTAAGGTGATAGCCTCACGATAGATTAGACTGCCGATGATGGGGAGATCAAGGTTCGAATCTCGGTTGGGTGGACTGGAGTGGTTTATAAAAAATAAGGTTTTTATTCCACCTCATGCAAATGCGGCTACACGTCCTATGAATATAGCCTTTTCCGTCCCTGAAACCATCAGCGTAATTAGTAAATAGGCATATAAACCGAACGGGTAATAAGGCGTGGTACTAGAAAAAGTATATTGAATTTTACGTCTTAGGCAGTTGTAACTGAGTAGTCAACCAACGTGTACACGTATTGAATTAATGGTGACCTGGTGGTCTAGGGGTAAGGTGTCAGACTTCTATGCTGGCGGCCGAAGTTCAATCCCCGGTCCTGGCACAGATTTATCTGATTACCAAACCCTTCCTTCACCTCTGACAAGACATCTTGTGAATGTGAGGAATGCCAGGCCTCCACCGTGGTTCGGATTCCACGTTAAACTGTAGGTCCTTCATTTCATCTCACAATCACCCTACCATTACACATTAGCGTAAGTGCGTATAACCCGAAAGGGTAGTAAGACGCGGTGCTAATAATAATAATAATATTGAATTAACTTGTACAAACACTGTGTGTTGTTTTAAATGTCCTATCAAGAAACCTAATTTATCAATGTTTGCATAGTATCTAGAATGAGAAGTGAAATTCGCCTCACTTGTGCCTACTTTGAAAATGATGTTGCCCACCTCTGGTCTAAGGAGTCTCTCTCGCAGTAGACTATAGACTTCTGATGACGGGGAGATAGAGGATTTAGTCCCACTTGGGTGTATTGAGGGTGGTTTTCCCTAAATTGTTTCCCAATCTTTCTACAAACAAATGTGTTCCTTTAAATTTGACCTGCCTCATCCCTAACACATTAGCGTGATTAGTACGTGTAATCCTAAAGGGTAGTAGTAATACGCGGGGACAAACTATTATATCACATTTTTAAAGGTATGGGTGAGTGTGCTGCGTTGCACCCCCTTCCCCCCACTCCTCCCCAAACCCTTTTCATGAAATTGAATTCCAGATACGTGCATGTTGCAATCCCTTACGGATTAATAATACTGTATTCGTTTTGAAAAGAAGGATATAGTTGGAGTGACATAAGACAAACCTTAAGCCTCGTTCACAAGAAGCTAGTAAATAGTGACAGTTTCTGTCATAATATCAACTGTCAAAATTCTATCAATATGGAAATGTGTAATGTTACTGTCACTGTCGTTGGTCAAATCATCCTGATGTAGGATAGTGTGGCAGAGAATCGTTTAATTTTCACACCAACCACCTGTTGTGTCTCACAATCGAAACTCAAATTTAATTGAATACTCACCCACTTCGGTGGATGTATGAAATAAGGCGCTACTCTCACAGTGGACTAGACTGTCAATGACGGTAAGTTCGAATCTCGGTCGGGTGTACAGATGTTTTTCCAAAATGGTTTTCCACTCTTCCTTTACGCAAATTCGGGTACAATTCCTTTAAATATAACCTTTCTTATCTTTAAAAATACTAACTTAATTAGTACATAATCGTATAATCAGGGTGGGTAGTAAGATGCGGTGCTAAAAAAAAATGAGCACTCATTTACCTGGTTTGGAAGTTCAACGAACATGTCTTGATCAATTCTAAGAAAATTGCAGGATGATTGAGGATTATCCAATGCTATCACCTTTAGCAGCGTGTTCGATCAACCCAGGATATATTGCTAATATTTTGCTAATATTTATTAACTCAGTGCAATCACCTTTTCAACCACTCGAGTAAAAGCCTGCACAAGTTCTGCCATTTTCATGGTGATTGGGTAATTCACCGCCGTCACACTAGCACAACGATTTCAGTCCAACGTGTAACCAAATAGCCCCCTGATGTAGGGGTCAGTAACTTGAGGTTCCGGGCTCAATTCCCAAATGGTACCTTGGGTATTTTACCTTGAGGGGAATGATCCAACCCAGGGCCTTTGAAAGGAATTTTATCAGGAGGTAAAAAAAATTTGTCAAACCCCCTTCTATTTTCCATTAGTCCTGTCTAAAAAAAAGACTTCATTAATACTATCTGGGAAAAAAAATACAACAAAAATATATATATAATTTATACTTCTATATTTAAAAATAAATAAAAAACAATAAGAAAAAAATTAGTATAGGCTACCTATACTAATATAATAATCTAGTAATAGTAGGCTTACTAGTTGTGTGAATGTGAATTTCTAGTCTTCAATATATACCAATATTTTCTGAGATCCAGGAAATCCTCAGGCCCCTTTTAAACTCCAAGGCCCGGGTACGATGTACCCCCTTTAACCTCCTCTCATAGGCCCTGATCTCAACGCGTACCAGGGTTTGGCTAGTTAGGCTTAAGTTAGGTTAAGACTCACACCAGTTCCTATCACTCTGAAATATTTACTTCCCTTTTGTATTTTAAGAAAAATATCAAAATTGTATATTTGGGATTTGGCTGCAATTCGCTACTAACAACTTTGATTTGAATCATCAATATCCAAGTTAACAGAGATAAAAATGATAGACTGTTGATTTGCTCTCATTCCTTCTTCAACAGCTTTCTTTGCATTTTGTTCTGTTCATTAAATTTGTGAAAAACATGTTTCTTTTCAATGAGTTTAACTACAACTAAATTTAATTTTTTGTTAATTTTTCAAAAACTGTTTTTGTTGAGAAAAATTGACCCTTGACACTTATATAGTTAGCTCAGAATTAAGTTCAGATGCTGTAAAACTTCCTCGCACAAGATTAAATTCCTGAAATCTTCTCTCGAAGATGGGAGGTGGGTGTCACACCCCCGGCAGATAGGACTCCAATCCACCAACCTACCCCCACCCCCTCCCACCAAATTGTAAGAGACCCTATAGAAGCCCTTGGCAGTTGTTACTATTAAGGAAACATG
Source organism: Timema douglasi (assembly GCA_901482245.1). NCBI lineage: Eukaryota > Metazoa > Arthropoda > Insecta > Phasmatodea > Timematidae > Timema > Timema douglasi. The sequence continues at coordinate 25,069 of CABEEJ010002679.1, forward strand.
TTAATTTCGACAGCTTTAAGATAGTTTTTATGAATTTTTATCAACGTTGGCCGAATAGAGATTATCAAGTTATTTTAGAAGTCTCCAATGCTATTGTTTAATTGGATCTTAAGTAGGAATCTGGTAAAAAGAAAATTTTAGAAAATACAAACACAATTTTTTATCTGACATTATTTATATTATTTTACTTGATTATTAGTGTCATTTGACAGATACTGATAAAACCTATCAAAAGTGATAGCTGTAGAACACAAGACTCGACGTATGAATTTATGAAGATTAATTTAATACATGTTGTAATAAACAAAATATTTATTCATGTGAACATTATTGTACTTACTGTACCATATTCAGAAAACTGGCTGAGAAAATATTAATTTTAAGGATTTAAATTATATTTACCTGTAACAAGAATGATAAACCATGTTACGAAGAAAACTACCCGTAGGACGTCTCTTATGATGTATTTCCCTGGTCTAATTAGTCATAGCAAAGTGCGTTAAAACCCACGCTGATGACCGAGGGGTTTGAACTGTTGGACTCGCATTGGAAAAAGTCTCACTGACGGGGATAGTAATGAGGTTTCAAATCCCATTCTGGTGAACAAGAGGTAGTTTTCCATAGTTTTTTTTTTGTTTGTTTGAAGTATTTAACTTACACTTTCTGAACCGACTGATTATATCAGTGAACTAAAATTTTCTATGAGTGAGAGCGAAAGGCCCTACCAATTTAGCAGGGAAAGGTATTTTCATGTATGGTCTATAAAGATACTGAATTAATCGGTTCGCGTTGGGCGTCGATTAAAACGTTACTCGTCGGCGATGTCTCCGATTGAAGTGATACCGTTTAATTAGCTGATAATTGCCCCGTGATCGAGCACTAATTAAAGGGGTACGGCATTTCGGTGTGTATTCATACGCACAAGCAGCTAATATACGACCTTCTCCTTGCCTCTTAAACCCCCGTGTCGCCAGTGTCAAAACCAACTAATCGAAAGAGTCCTGGACCAGGTGTCCTGAAGGCTAGCTTCCTATTGGGTAGAGAGAGCTAGCGTCACTTGCTTTTTTGGTAAATACTACGGAGTTGCTTTTAGAAAGAAAATATGTTTTAATGGTGCTATCCTTTGACATTATTTTTGAAAAGTGCGTGATTCTCCATGGATGAAGTATTGAAAGGATATTTTATATACAATACTTAAAGAAAAATGCAATTTATCCATGACTTTCTTAATATATGAGAGAGGTTCAAATCAGAATCATTAAAGGTTCTTTTACATGCCGCTATCGATATGAGACCAACGGTATTACGTCTACTCCGAAGGAAGTTGTGCTACGGATTTGTATCGCTCGAGAAAAATCCGTCGACTCCAGCTGGGTTTTAAACCCACGAACATCGGGTCCTGAGTCGAGACCTTTACCTCAATATCAGTGAGGTGGACCACAGATGATCGCTGTGACACTAACATGCTTTCTCCCCGTTAATACGGGTGCACTTCCTCTAAACTACCCTCTCCATCCTCACCCCTATTTTGAGTTGTTAATAATACTTACAAACCACGCCAGGGGACAAAGGCTCCTGTTTCTCATTGTATTGTTGGCTGGTGACGAGCATTTAGTTAGTTCAAGGCCCAACCAGGTTCACTGAGGTATTTTTCCTTTAGCCCTCCACTCAAAAGTGGGTACATTTTATCTTCAGTCTACCTTCCTTACCTTCCTCATTATTACTGCACTATATTAGTTAAATGCTAATGGTCTGTACGAGTAGTAAGATGCAATGAAATCAAAGCAGCTATCACACACCTAGCTCTACCTGTATTTGTGTTTGATGATCGTGCCACGCCACGAGCTAGATGTAAATACAACTATTCCACACCTAACTTTGCTTGTATTTGTGTTTGATGATCGTGCCACGCCATAAAATAGATGTAAATACAACTATTCCACACCTAACTTTACCTGTATTTGTGTTTGATGATCGTGCCACGCCACAAGCTAGATGTAAATACAACTATTCCACACCTAGCTCTACCTGTATTTATGTTTGATGATCGTGCAACGCCACGAGCTAGATGAAAATACAACTCTTATTTGTAGGTAATCTATGCGTGTAATGTATGGATCCCAGCTTTGAATTCTATTTTCTCGGTAAGAAATGACGTGTTTTTTTCGCTCCTACACTTATTCACGTCAGGAACCTCATTCTCAATGTATAGATCGCGTGTTCATATCAGAGGACGTTGACATATATTTTTATTTACATTAACGGTAAAAAGCTGATTGTATGTGTGAGTGGTATATATATGAAGAGAGAGTAAAGTACCGTGTCTTACGCCTCCTTCGGGCTCTCCACATAGTTATACTAATGGGTGAATGTACAGGAATGTAGAATTTGGAGGAAATGTTCCCAAATCTGTGTGAGGGTAGCCTGTAAATAATTTAGGAAACACCAACCTTAGTATTAGTACACACCAACCAGCAGTCAAAATGTATGGTATTTATGCCAGTGACAGTGTGAAAGCCGATATAGATTGTATACAAAGATATTCACTTTATTTTATAGCGAATTGTTGAATGTCCTAAACTGATAGAGTTTTATTGAGAATTATGTGCGAAGAACGGGTTAGACTGATAGTTTAGTTATATACAGTACTTCTTCGAAATAACTTCTGAAACAACCCACTTCAGTGGCTGAATGGTCTAAGCCGTAATATTCATGTTAGACAGGCCTGCTGAAGACGAGATGATCAAGGGTAGAATCCCAGTGGGGTTTACTGAGAGTAGTTTTTGCATAAGTGGTTTCCAAATCTCTTTCCACGCAAATGGGGGTAAATTACTTCTTAAACATTTCCTTCTTCCTCCCTCCCCTATTGGAGTAATTATCATAATAACCCGATTTATTATATTTATGGGAGTATTCGAAACCTTTTAGGGCTCCAAATTTTCTTCACGTGTAGACTGTTACTCTGTATTAATTTAGTTTAGTATTCTCATTTTTCTAATATTTTAGTAACTCTATTTGTGTGTATCATTACTTATTATTATTATTATTATTATTATGTACTTATTTTTACATGTCAGGTAAGTGTGCACGTTTTTTCACTGGACTGTTATAGTGTTTGTGATTGTTGGCCAACTCTATAATAAAGGAAATTGAATAATTATACTCGTATAACTTGAACAGGTAGTAGGACGCGGTGATAAAAAAAATATCTGAAAGCATTGAAGAAGAAGAATTTGAATAGGCTACCCCACTTAACCGATATTGTCTGACTACCGACAAGATTGATGGAGGTTAACAGCCATTAAAGTTTGATGGCGTTTCATTCCATTTGATGCTTATATGATATCGCGTGTTCGGTGGTGTTTTGAAAGACAACACACGTTTTGACAAAAACTCGTAATGCCTTTTATCTATTTTTTATGTTGGCGTCACCTCTAACTACCCGTTTGAGATTTTCACATTTAATGACATTAATAGTGTAAGGTTGAATAAAGTTGTATTTGAAGGAAATGTACCTTAATTTTCGTGCCGGTAGGGTAAAAAAACATTTAAGAGACCTACCTTCAGTTCACCCAATCGGTATTTGGGCTCTGGTCTCCCTGTCATCAGAAAATCAGTCTAAACGAGATGCTAAGCCTCTTTTCCATCGATGAGTTTGGCACCACGTCTTATTCCCCTTAAGGGCTACACGCATATGCACTAATTATGTTAATGTCTTAGGGATGAGGTAGGTTGAAATTTTAGTAGAGGTATACTGGCATTTGCGTAGAGAGAGAGTGGAAAGCCATTTAGAAAAAGCAATTCTCACTACACCCTACCGTGATTCGAACTCCGGTCTAACCATCACCGGCAGTCTATTCTATTAAGAGAGAGACTCCTTAGACCATGCGGTCACGCAAGTTGGCTACGATTGATTAGTACATATTTTAACTATTTATTTGTAAGGCATAATTAAATTATGGCTTGTTTATTTAGAGTAGGGTCCCTTTGATCGCGTCTACTTTTGAAGAATGGGCCTTTCTGACAGCGTTCTTGTACATGTCCCCCTTTACTCGCAAGAGTACCTACAGTGGAATTATCACTTCTTTGGTTTTACTTGACAGTTAGCAGAAGCTAGCAGGTGCTATCAGTAATGCCAACATTGTGTGAAAGTAACTTTTGTCAACCTATATGGAAATAATTATTATTTGCTAAGTATTACTATTATTATCACTAAAAATATTATCATTCACTTTTAACAATACTTCCCCAAGGATTTTAGTATAATTTTATTTTCCATAATCAAATTTAAGAAAAAAATTCTAGTAAAGACATTATATTATTTATAGATTACAAAATGTATAAGTAAATATTATTTAATAATAATAATAATTAATATGAGATTAAATGATAAACATTTTAAAATGTTGAAGATTGTAGAAAAAATAAATAATAAATACTAGGCCTAACATAAACAAATCAAGGTAAACAATAAATAAATAAAACTGTCATATTATATGTTTTTGGTATAAGCCTAAATTTTGACTGTCAAAAGTGACAGCTGCTAAACACATGTTTTTGCAGATCATATGGTTCGGCGTAGCGATACAGAATTTGGTCTGGTAAATTTTCATAGCTGTCAGTCAGTACCAAAGAAGTCATAGGGCTATTGTACAGTCCCATATCAGAGCCGCCTTGAATTGGCAATTATTTGCGTATTTGAATTAGTAATATAATCTTTTTGAGCTAGCACTCTGAAAAGTTCCTGCTAACTTATTTTTAAAATAACTAAACACTTACCTTGGTCCTATGTTTATTTTAGCGCCGCGTCTTACTAAACGTTCGTATTATACGATTACGTACTAATTATTATCGATTAGGAAGGCTATATTTAGAGAAAGTGTAATCGCATTTGCGTGGAGTAATAGTGGAAAACAATTTAGGAAAACCCACTGAAACAGGTGGTCACATGCTACAATACTGTAATTTAATAGTCATTATTATGATTAGTGACAAAAGGAATGGTCCTGTCGTAAGAAAGAATACCTAATAATAATAATTATTATTACTATAGGAATAATTATATTTTAATGAAAAATGTTTATTTATTTTTAATAAATATTAACAAAAACTCTAAGTATTTGAGAAAAAATATATCTTTCTAATATAAAATCTTAAAAACCTCAGATACGTAAAATATTTCCTACTTAATTAAGGCACCTATACCACATAATTACTTCATATTAAGGTTCTTCACTCGACGAATGATTGATTGTCTACCCTTGATTAATCAATTTTTTAGATCGATTTAAAGGTACCGATCCGATTCATGTATTTATTATTCACTTGATGATTTCAAAAAGATCAAATCTAAAGAAAACAAAATATAAATGCAGAATAATTTGTTTGATTACAGGAAATATTTTATTTGACTATTAGGATTTTTTTGAAACAAAATTTTGCAATGCTGGGTGATAAAATAGTTTTTCTTTTAATATATAATGATATACAGTAATAATTATACATGTAACCCAGGGTTAAGGGGTTATTGTGGTTTTAATTACCCCCACCCTTCTTCCTTCACCCCAACACTAGTAAAATATCAAACATTTTATTATATTTAATTAAAAGGGCCTTTTGATGGCATCAAATAAAAGTTAAAGATATGCTACTTTTTACTATAGTTCGTAATACTAGCTATGCCTTTACGTAAGCTATGCTACATGCGATACAAGTGGTTTTTTAAAAAGTACAGTCTTTTGAGGAATTGTGTTTCTATCGTAGACATATTTTTGGTAGCTTGTGACGTCATGAATTATTGAATATGTAGACCTACACTGATCTTACCCTGAGAAGTAGAATTGTTACCTTGACAAGCTACACTACCTTATAAGCTACATCATAGTTAAAAAGAGCAATATAAGATTTCTACTAGGGATGGGCCCACGAATTCTTTAATCCTTCAAATCCCTCGAATCCATAAAGATATACTTTTCTAGTTACCTTAGCTAGTTTATAGAGTAAGTTGCTTTTAGACAGAGCACAAGCAGGCGGAATATAATGCATTGAACAGAGCGTTTTATAATTTTTATCGTCGTTTCACACGTGCGTATTCTCAACACACGTTGTTATTATAATGGAAATTACCCACGTGATTTCGTTATTTAGACACGTGACAAGTTCACCGCGCGCTTTGTCAGAATATATTGGTCGAAGTAGGCATTTTCGCAAAGTGAAAGTGCTCTGAAATTGATTCAAAACTAGTGGAACTAGCGACTGGTGGTCATGATATGGACCCGCTATCTCACTATTTTATCAGAAGTCGAAGGAAGATGAGTAGGGTTGACTTTTTTTTCCTAAAGTGAAACAATTTAACCCTAGTTATCTCTTCTAATATCGAGTTTAATCCAAGGATTGCTTACATCCATTACTGTTTCCAGCCTATGTCCAGGGTCAATTTTTTATTAAAGCTATATATTTTTCACTCCCGGCTTGCTAGGCCTGTCGTAGCTTCATATGCCTTATAATCTAACTCAATATTAGAACATACACAAACCAGTCCCCGGTCATTAATTTATCACTGTGAAAGACCAAACTCACATTTCACAAGGGGGGAATCGAGCCCGAGACCCTTAGCTCAGTAGACTGACACGCTACATACTGAGCTAAGGTGTCGGATTTTAATCTAATCATTACCTAATTAATTTATTTAAGCACAATTTAACTAACATTCTTTATTATATACTTAATATATTTCAATAATAATAATGGCGTATCTTTTCTACATCACTCCTGGCCCAGTTTGGTGAAAGATTAGCCGATACTAATGTACCGTTGCCCAGGGGACGACCGTATTTACTTATCTTAGATCTTTCCGTGGAGGTTCTTTCCATGTCCCATTGAGATGAGGGATGATAGTGAATATTAGGGTAGGCATACAATGAAGATCTTAACCTAATCCAAGCCTTATTGACCAAAACATGGTGGTCAAGGGAATTATTCCCCTTTAGAGTAGAAAAATCCCGTTACCAGCTGAGAATCGAACTCGGGACCTCTAGGTTAGAAGCCAGGCACTCTGACCGCTATACCACGAGTCTGGCTTTCAATGACAATGAAGTAGGGTTTTGGCTCTTGCACAAAATAACAAATTAATAGTCCTATGTCATATTGTAATATTTGTAGAGTTAATTATAATTTGCTTGTACACACTTTCAATTATTATAAGCGTGCTAACAAACTACCAATGCATATTATTTGACCAACACAAAGCACCAGTTAAATTAAGTTCTAGCTTCTGTGACAAATAAATATGAAATTGTTAACATTATTATTACTCTCATTTGATTGCTTATAATAATAATAAACAAAACCGAGTGTGTTTAATTGAATAATGTATTATATCGGCTTAGTTTTAATTAGTGAATCGTTGCCAAACTAGTTAATGAACCAACATTTTGCAGTCACATTAACAAACGATAACTATATGTCCCGAATCCAATATGTACAAAATACAAATAAATACACGTGGAATATTTCAAATAAGTATCTTCATCCTTTCGAAGATGGTTTCTCTAATCATTCGGCTAGGATCTCATTTAATTCAATCAATTGATGTGGTAATAATTATCTTTTTACTATTTCTAAACATGGCCTACAACATCTATTTCTTTTAACTCTACTATTTTCTTTATGTTTCTTCTTGTTATTTTACAAGCTAAGTAACAGATTAAAAATAAATAAAACTCTTCTTCACTCAAGACTGATATTTCATCCACTGAAATTACAAGGCGAGGATTGTGCAGCCTCCTACACGCCCAGTCTTAACTACACAGTCCTCTAGTTTGCGCCGGCCTATTTTTCAGCATATCTCTAAATAGCACAGCCCACGCCTTAGGCCTATTCTACACTAGCGGTTAAAACGCTAGCAACCACGCCTTTGAATGAAACCCTTGTTATCAAGATAGAAAATAAGTTTTCGTCTAGACCAGCGTTTTGACCGCTACCTCTGGAGGTGTTAAAACCGCCTAGTGGTAGAAACGCGAATCAAACTACACCAGGCGTTAACAGGCAGTTGCACCTCAATGTCACAGCAAGTCTTTCAGCAGGAATGATAAATACTCTTCCTCGAGATGGTATCACGTTTTGCAATATTTTCATTCACTAAACCAAGCAGTTTATCAAATGAAACCACAGACATTCTATAGTACAAAAAAGAACTTCCTCTTATGTGATTCATAAATATAATATGAAACTGTACTATTGAGAGACGATTCGATAATGTGGGGTTAGTCCACCAACGTCTCTTTTGATGAGTTTTTTTGTTTTTTGCGAGTTTCCTCCAACAAAATACGTCTCGCAATACAGCTGGCCTGTACAATATCTATTTTCAAACCATTCTGCACAAGTGGAAGCAACAACCGCGGCATTTAAACCGCTAGTGTAGAATAAGTAGCGTTTTGATAGTTGTTTAACAATCGCATTTTGACAGTCAGGTGTAGATTAAAGAGTTTGTTGGCATAAGCTTGCGGCAAAACCTTCGCTTTTTAACTGATAGTGTGGAATGGCTTGCACAAACTAAATCTAGGATTCCCTCGGTACGACTCGCGTCTCGCGTCTCGCGTCTGCGACCGTAGACTTAGGGTGGTGAGTCGCAGACGCGGGGTACAGTGTTTACCTAGATGTGACTTGTTGGTCGCCAATCATGTGCAGTACAGAACTTTCCTCAGTTCTCAAGAGCTTTTCAATTGTATTTTATTTAATATTCCGCGTTATTTTGTTCTTTTGGAATAGTGTGGATAAAAAATACTAACATGATCAAACAATTATTCCTGAATTCTCTTTCCTTGTGTTGTCCTTCTCATGTTGGTCCCAGTACACTGGCAAAGATATGTAAAAAATGGAGGGGTGTTTTTCCACCTCTTCTATGGATAAATCTTGGACCATTTTCAAAACCAGCCCAATCAAACACAAAACTAAATACAACTATACTAAAACACACGCTTGCTCGGTGGTGCTTCTGCGTCTCGGAGCAGTGTGGACGCAGACGCAATGTATTGACGCTGGACGCGCACTCCGGTCGCTGGTCGCAGACGCAAGACGCACTCCGTCTTCACGGTGCAAACTAGTTTGTGCAGGCCAGTCTAAAGGGATAACTGAGAGTGCAAGGGGGCGGGGCTGCAATTATCTGTGCTGTATTATTTCAATCATTGGGGAATTTAACGTGCAATTTATGAACCATGATGAGGCTGTGTGCTAATGTAGTTAGTGTAGTTTTACTGTCGAGCGCTAACTCGTCACTACTTTGACGTCATTCCATGGTCAAATGTCCGCATGGCGTTGTTTGAGTGGAGTCTTAACACTACACAATCTACACAAACACTAAAATACCTCTAGAACTAAAATAACACTGATATTATGACTACATTAACACTAAAACAATACTAAGGCTATACCCACACATTAAAATCCGCTAGCATAAAAACTACATTGGAACTACACTAACACTGGAAATAATATAATACCGGAATTAGATTTATATTAAACTCATATTTTTTTAGCACCATGTCTTAACTATCTGTTAGGGTTATTCGCATATGCACTGATTATGTTAATAAGTTAGGTGTGAGGAAGGTTAAATTTAGAGGAGGTTTAACCACATGTGCGTGTAGGGAGAGTAGAAAACCATTTAGGGAAAACCACCCTCAGTTCACCCGACCGGGATTTGAACCCAGATCTTCACGTCTTCATCATTCCAGTCTGTCGTGAGAGTAGCGCCTTAGACCTGTTACTGAAGCGGGTGTCCCTCGATTAATTTATGTGAAAGGGGAGACACAAATTTCAGCAATGATGAATTTCTCGAATATTTTATAAATCGAGTCCGGGACACCCCCGACTAAGTAAGCGGATGCGGCACAAACAGAGCGATGTATACGGACGATAGCGTTTACGTTATATTATCTGTTTTAGAGCTGGTTTTGATCGTGAACCGTTGCAGATGATCATTGTTTCTAAACAAATCTAGTACGGTTTCTGATTCTTTCATCAGACATAATAATTATAAGGGCATGGTTACTGAAAAAAATTCTTCTTTCGTCCTGTTCCCTCAGGATATAGTTTGTTTCCCGCCAATGCGGGTGAACTTTCTCTAAGCTACTCTCCTCAACAAGGCCCCTTCAGATTAAAACCCTTATAATCGCTGTGTTGTACACATTAACACACATAAATAAAACATGCTTCAAAGTGTTAACACACGGACAAACCCACTTCGGTGGCCACATGGTCTAAGGCACTACTCTTTCCATTGACTAGACTGCCGATGACGGGAATATTGTGGTTCAATCCCGGTCAGGTGTACTGAGGATCCCACGCTATCTCTCCACGCAAATGCGGCTTCACTTTCTCTAAATTAAACCTTAGCCCCCCCCTGACCAATTAGTGTAATTAGTACATAAGCGTATAGCTCTAACGGGTAGTAAGACTCTGTGCTAAAAAAACATCTGAACATAAAGCCAGGAATTTAATGTGTGATTAATATGAGACACATACACAAATAATTCATTAATGAAGCATCTCATGATAACAAAACATGGTCTCATAGATATTTTGTCGGCCTCCATAACCACTTAGCCGTGACGCTTTGTACTTATCCCTAAGTGCTGCACGTCTTATCACGCTGTCATTCGCTAATTTACACTAATATATGTAAAAAAAAGTGTAAAACAATTTTTGGAAGAAAAAAAACACGCACAGGATTAGAACCCCAAACTCCCCGTCACCGTAAATTCAGGCTAGACGAGAATTACGTCCTAGACCATATGCACATTTATGCTTGTCTCAATAGATAAAACTTTACGAAACATAAAACCCCTCGTTTCTCTCTCTTAGGACGTACTGGGATATCGACTGTGCCGACATTAAATATTGACGATTTCTTGCAAAAATCCTTACGCTACTAGCCATATTCTAAGCACGTGTCCTTTCTAATACCACCTTGCACAAAAATAAATGTAAAAATCAGAACTTCGTTCAAGTATGATGATTTTTCGCACCACGTCTATCTACCCATTCGAAATAATCGCATGTTTACATAATAATATGAGGAAGATAGAATTTAGATTAAATCTACGCCCATTTGTGTCGAAGGATAGTGAAAGAATATATAGTTAATAGACATCCTCAGTTGGGGAAAGGTCTCTATAATGGAAATCTTACCCATTCCAGCACTTAATAGAGATAAAAGCAGGGAAATAACATGAGTCAAGGTTATAACAAACAGTCCCTACAAAGATGATTTGCAGGAGAAAGTCAATTCAAGCTTCACGATTTCTTCTGCTAAAGTACAAAGCAAAAAACTGACTTTTCAAAACTCTAGAAGTGCAATGATAGTTGATAGTGTGATGTTTGTGGAACATCAGATATGATTAATGTACAATCATGATTTATTTCATGACATGTAGAATATGGTTCCACCAAACATGTGTGGGATTCAGTGCTAAGAAAAAAAAAATGGTACGGTGCATCTCACAGACTTTATTTCGCTTGTATCTAAAAAGAGACATTTACTAAAAACTCGTAAGATTTGTGAAACGAAATAATAGGTATATACATTGTTTTAGAAACATTACACCAAATATCATAAATTAAATAATACTTTCTGGCATTAGGAACTAGGAACACTGTTACAGAAAAATTGAGAAAAGAGAAATATCTTTGTCCAGCAAAGAGCATAAAAATCAAATTCATTTTCAAATAACTGAATTAAAAGGTATAAATATGATATCAGCTTAGAAACTATTGTTTTAACAAATATATATTTCAAATAAAGGATTCTCATCTTTATAAAACTACAACTTTACAATGATAAGATATTTCAATCTAAAATAATTGCGAAGAAATTATGGAAATTGGAAGATTTCCCTAGTATTAACTACCTTAAAAGTTATTTTCATGAGAAAATGAGAATTTACATACTGTTCATATTGATAAACATTATCTAGATATAAAATTTAATCAAAACTGTTAGAGTGAATTTTGAGAAAATAGTTTTTTTTAATCTGTTTGCCCTTCAGTAAACTACTCTTAAACTTAGGGTTAGACAGCTAATTGAAAAAATAACACCCCAGCCATAGAGTTATACTTCAATCTATAAGATAGTTTCGGCTCTAGCCCGAGGTACAGATAGACAGACGGCATTGCAAAAACAACCTTTTTTGTTTCGGGGGTCATAAAACATTGACTCAATATATCGAGTTGGAATTTTTTGGCGATCACAATACTTTCTCTCCAATGTGTCAAGATAAAGTAGAATTTGTGTGCCAAGACTACATGTAAATATATGAGTATTTTTCCTCATATAACATTTATACTGCTGAATTATTTTTCATTTACAATTAATTATTTATGATAAATATACCTGAAAAAATATAATTGTATGTAGCATGGCTGAGAAATGTGTAAAACATATTATTACAAATAATTATCTCACAGTTTAGATTTTTACTATTATTTGCTATAACGGTCCAATATATGAATAGGTGGTTCAATTTAGGGGCCCGGTTTCTAAATTAGACCATTTGTTATATGATTACTGTTAGCACCGCGTCTTACTACCCGTTCGGGTTATACGCACTTACGCTAATGTGTAATGGTAGGGTAATTGGGAGATGAAATGGAGGACCTACAGTTTAACGTGGGATCCAAACCACGGTGAAGGTCTGGCACTACACACAGTCATAAGTTGTGATTAATGCACTTCTTGTCAGAAGTGAAGGAAGGGTTTGGTAATCAGATAAATCTGTGCTAGGACCGAAGATAGAACCCCGAACACCCAGCACAGAAGTCCGACACCTTACCCCTAGACCACCAGGTCATCTATGTACAGTACTACTGAATCGTGTATAATTTTTAAACTATCAAAGCAAATGGCGAAAAAAAAATTAAAAATGTAGTAGATAGGTTAGTAAATTACAAATATATTGGTAAGTTTAATCCCCTGTTAATTATACATTTATGGCAGATATTAACATTTCTTTATTAGGTGGTCCAATATGAGGAACTTTACTACGCCCGACTGGAATTCAAACACTTATTTCCACATCATCGATCAACACTCCATTTTATTGCCAGAGCTATGTCTTGTCATCTATACTAATAGTTTTCAACCTTTTTTTTGTCCAAGGCACACTATTTTTTTATCGTTAATCCTCGCGGTAAATTGAAAGTTCAAGTTGGTGACACAAAGGGAGACTCGGCCATGCTCATGCGCACACTTCTTTCAGTTGAATAAGAAATGCGTATTTTTTTCTTTAATCGATCATGAATTGAAATATTTGGTTGGAAATGGAAAGCCCAAGATCCTCATTAATTACTCAATTCTTTGATTGTAGGCCATTAAATTCTTTGGAAATTAAATATACCAAGTTTTCGAACTTTTTTTTAAAACTTTTTTTTTTTTTTTTTTTGCATTTAGTAAGGCTGATATTACCTTGGGTGGTGTTGCTAAGGTAACGTTAGGGTCACGTTATTTTTTATTTTGGTGGAAAGTTTTCAAATGAACACCCGTTATATAAGTAGTAAACACCTACTTCGGTGGCTGCATGGTCCAACGCGTTACTCTATAATGGGTGTTCATTTGGAAACTTTCCACCAAAATATCTCGAAAACAACGCAATGCAGAAAAAAATGTTTTAAACCAAAATTGTTTGGTTCTGAGGGGGAGGTAACTTAGTAAGGCTGATATGACCTTGGGTGGCGTTGCTAAGGTAACGTTAGGGTCACGTTATTTTTTTTTAGACGAGAGACTCTTTTTTTTTTATTACTGTAGATCACGTTGTGCCATTTTCAAAATGAAGTCTCCCAACCGTAGATGACAATAAATATTAAACTTTTAATAATAATAATATGAGTTGTATGTGTTATTATCTTTATTTAAATTATTATAAAAATATAAGCCTATGTATTAAGCAGAATTACAAAAATGAAAGATTACCGATATCTTCATGGCCGGAGAAGATGACCCCTTTATCCCTCTATACCACTGATGGATAGTAGAGTAGTAATAACTATATCAATGGTGTGCTAAACCAAATAAGTTTAATCCCTGTTCAAGTCTTATTTTAAAAATTGTTCCGACCAACTTGCCGGAAATGTTCTGAATGTAGTGACAATATGCGAGTTTTCGCGGTTGACCTGGTAGCATTGTTAACGAAATGTTTATGACCGAGACGACACCCGATTTCGGTTTGGTAACGCTTTCCTTAACCAGACTAAAGATTATGGTTACGACCAATGAGCCGATAATTTGTGCGCCAATTTCAAAATAGCGTCACTTCTTATGTTAG
>CABEEJ010002679.1:40862-80171 GCA_901482245.1 Timema douglasi
TCTACTCTTCTTCGGCAGACGAGAAAGATGTGTAATACATTGCAGCATCAATCTCGTATAGTTTAATAATGTAGCTTGGTTGTGTTTATAATTACGGTCAAGGTGTTATCACCTAAAATGGTTTTCATTCTTTTTTCAAACAACAGTCATATGTAATATTATACCATTAAAGTCTATACAAAAGTATCTACTTTCAAAAACATTTATTTTTAATATAAATATTCTTCAAACCAAAGTGAAGTTAGTATATTAAAATGGCGCTCAACGTGAAGGCATTCCAGTGTACGTCACAATTGGCGTACTCAACGAGGGGCAGTATTTAAGGCTTTTACAATTGGCTTTCCAATGTGGGGCATCCAGCTTCAGTCTTTTACAGGAGTCCGTGTCCATTTCTCAGAAAAGCTGCTACGAGTCTGAGAGCGGAGTTTCAACGGCAAATCTACGGAAGAAGGCATAATGTACCTTTGCTTTCTGTAAGCTTCCTAATAACTCTTATAACACGGCGGAAAATGACACAGTCTAGAGATGTTATAAGTCCACTTTAACTTTTCAAAACGCACTTTGGTGGCCGCATAGTCTAAGGCATCACTCTCGAGGTGTTTTTTTTGAAATATTCAAAAATATCAATATTTTCGCATAATCTAGTGTATTAAAATAGCATTGCCATCTGCCACTGGTATTGCCAATATTTTTTTGATTAAATAGTTTATTCGAATAATATAAATAAATTCCAAAGCAGTAAAAATAAATAAATATTATATAATTGGTAATGAATTGACTTTATAACGTGACTATTCTGTTGTTAAGTGCTAGGACGGGCTTATGCCCCATCTTATTTTATTACATTTCTGCCTCAAATTTAATTTATGATAGTAAAACAGTTTTACTATCATACCTAAGAAGATGCAGAGCATGCAAAGAAAATTACATAGTCAATTTTTTGTATTTGATTGTGAACATTATATATTTTAAAATGTGTACGTCTAGGTGGCAGTGATATTTAAAAAAATAGGTTATTTATTCTGAAGATCTCAACGTGAGATTATTGTTCAAATCTCGATAGAAGATATCATATATTTTCTAGTCATAATGCTGTTGGCTAGTAGCTCATTAAAATTTAAAATACAGTTTCCTAACGCTATGGATAAGGTAAAATGGATAGAAATAAAATCAGCGAAAGAATTGAATTCTATATTGCCTTTTCTTATACTGTAACTTATTTCGTCAAGAGCTTGTATGTATATATTCTTGAAATACGTTGTTGAGTGAACTTGTGTACATTGCCTCCAAAAATGCCGGTCACGTTTTATATCCATTGCTCACTTCTTCGCAATCTTTCCCATTCTCTCAACCTCCCCCTTTATTTTTTAACCCTACTACCATTCCAACCCACCTTGTGGAGGTAAGCTTTTTTTTTATTAAAAAAAGCATATTTTCCAAATGAATTCGCTCTGCTTTGGTAATCTTCCCTCTCGTGGCTCGCTGTCTCTCTACACACGAACTAGAATTTAAATGAGGTCTTACCTTAGACAAATCCGTCCATGAATATGTTGAAGGGATGGAGTGAGTTAAAATTAGTGGTTCTCAACCTGTGTGCGACGGCCACATACAATTAAGTTTTAGTGTATAATTCGAAAGGGTAGTAAGACACGGTGCTAAACAACAAAGTGTACCAATTCCTTTTTTATCAATGTGTAAACGTTGAATTCCTGCATATTAATATTTCCAACTCTTGCGAACATCAAAGAAAAAGAAGGAAAACTTTATGAACTGAACATTAAATTAGAGTCACCATGTCGTAATATTAACATTAAAAAATAAAAGTCTCAATTCTCACATTAAAATACTAATTACTATAAAATATTATTATTATAAAATCCCTTTTACAGTTTAAATCATAACTAACAAAGTTTAATATTTTACTGTTACTTTAAGAATAAAAACACATCAATAATATACACTCAAATGCCTTTATTTAATGTTATTAATAAAACTTTTTTTTTTTTCAAAATGTTATTTTACTTTTTCTTGTCCCATCAGAGAAAGAAGTATTATAATCGTCAAAAAAAACACATTATACACGAGATTTTGATAAATGTCGAGGTTTCATGACCCCTTGAAACCGAAAAAGAGGTTTTCGCAAGGCCATCCTGTCTGTCTGTCTGTCTATTTGCATCTCGGCATAGCGACTAAACCGTTTGACCGATAACTATAAAACTTGTTATCTAGGGTTTATATAAGGTTCCCTCAAGGAATTTTTGGAAATAGATATTTAACCCTACATTTAAGGGTAGTTTTCTGAAGGCCAAAAAATAGCAAAAATTTTTTTCTAGAAATCTGTTGTAACAATTTTAATTAAATTTTGCATCTAGGCACTGTTTAACATTACAAATACTATGGTAATTTCCATTTCCCTATGAAAATAAATAACTTTAAGGGTACTTTACATTACTATAAATCTCCAGTTTTTATAATTTACGTGCAACTATTTGAGATACGAAATAACTTATCATTGTAAAGTTGTAGCACCATTAGAAATTAAAATATTTTAATTTAGAATATATATTTTTATAAAACCAATAATTTTTAAGCTATAAGCGAACTTTTTTTTTAATGATCACTTTGAAATATGAAATGTATTGTTATGCTCTTTTGTGGACAGAGATGTTCCTCTTTTCTCAATATTTCTGTAACAGTTTATAGTATTTAACTTGTGTTATTTGGTGGAAAGTTTTTGCAACAATGTATATTATTTCGTTTCAATGTTTGTAGGCGAAAGGGAAGGCGAAGTGCTGCAACCCCAGATACGCATTGGTCAAGGTCATTATAACTTATCTAGCTTGACCTGCTGTTTTCACGAAGAAGGTCCTGGGCTTCATAAGCTGGTATATATGTTGATCCTTTGGAGGAATAATTATTTAAACACTATATTTTTGGAGTACGAACAAATGTTAGTTTTCAAATTAATCATTTATAGATACATATAAATATATATTGATTCACCATTTAAAGATTAATAATTACAAAGTTTACACAGAAAACATTGGACTAAAAAACTAGTCCATATAATCCTGGGAATTCGGCGCGGGATTAGCGTACCCACAAAATAAGCCACTGCCTTTTATCCCCCCAAATTTGTCTAAAGTGTGCCGCAAACACACAAAGGTTGAAAAACGTGAAACATAAAGCGTACCGGTATGCAGTAAACATCATCATCGGGTGGATATAAACTAAATTCAGGGAAATCGCCGCTCATAGACGGTAGTTGTATTTATCACACGTCCATAGCAGACTCGGCCTTAAAACAAGAGTGATCAATGACTATGCACTGGACGAATCCTGAATAACTAAATGGTAGGTCATTGCCTCAATCAAACAAGGATCCGTGGTCCTATTTATTTGTCCAGGTGTCATTTGGAAACTAAATTTATTGATTACCACTATAGGTAGAATATTCTCCAAACTATTAGCCATGATTTTTTTTTCCGCAACGTGTATTACTACCCATTCGAGCTATACGTATATGTACTATCTACTATAATATGTTAGGTATAAAAAATTGAAGAAGTTTACCCGTATTTTCGGGAAGGAGAGTAGATAATATTAAGGGAAAACCATCCTCAGAACACCCAATCGGGACTCAATCCCCAAAATTTCCTTAATCAGTAGTCCAGTCTATTACTTGAGAGACGGCTTAGACAATGCGGACACTGAAGGGGGTTCGAATCCATGTTAAATATTTACGGGAATTGGCAAAATTGAACATTTCTGAAAGCCAAAGTTAGGGTGTACGGATTTCATGAAGTAGGATTTAGGATTTTACCCACATTAAATAGACTATATCAAAAATTTAACAAAATCTTCCAAAGCTATTTTCTAGAAAATGGTCCTCTTTTATTTCAATCGTCTTCGGCTAATGTAAACTTAATTGGTTATAATTTAAATTCCTATAAATTAGGCACTTTATGATAATTAACATTTATGGTTACAAAATATAAAGACCGTTGTCAAAAACCATTTAAGGACTATAGAAGACAGACGTGCATGGAGCTAGGTATTGTGTAGTATTTTTTTTTAAATCGGGGACTAAGAAATTGTCAGTAAAATTTGAAAATTAGATTTTTAATCATTATCACAGAACTTTCTATATAACTTTATTAAAAGAGTAAAACAAAAATAATAGTGGAAAAGCGAAAATATATTAAGTTTAATTTATTTGAAAACATTAATTTTGTTCACTGACAAATTATGTTTATAATTTCAATAGAAAGAGTGAGCCTAGGTCACAGACAAAGGTTCTTTCCTTCTCTGTGGCCTAGGTTGCTACCAGTTGACAAAATATAACCACCCAGTTTTCTTTACAACTCTTCGCTAAGTACCCCGAAAGAAACAGTGTGACGTCATAGCTCGGTTGGAGCCCTCCAAACACTAATTAAGCTCAAACTCTTGCTGAGAGCTTAATCATAGCTGCACTTAATGACCTTCCGCCAAGCTTGCCTCCACGTTGATAACCAAGCAATGTGTTTCTTTATGGTTCAGTTGGGGGTTTAAATATAAACGTATTGAGCATGTCGTGCGACGTAATTACATTTCCCAAGTAAATGAGGTTTTGTCTGAGACGTAATTAAATTACAGTAATACGTAGGGCCAAAATTAACTTAGCTGCTCGAATTTATAGAGCACCGCGTCCATATGCTATGTAGGCCTAAATGTGTTATATTTACGGTGTAGTTAGTACAATAATTGCGTTCATAAATCTGAACCAAAAGGTTTTAGTCCGATGCACGAATGGATGCACTGGGAGCATTATTTCCACACGTTGTGACTTAACGCTCTCCTTTTAGGAGAGTGAACATTTAGGCTCTGCCTTTCTAATCCGATCCTATTTTAGTGAAACCCAAAGTTTTAACAAACACCATGGTACTATCCCTTTACATATACAAAGTCTGAGGGTGGAACGTCCCTAAGATGGAATTAACCTTCCATAGATGAAAGCCTGAATGTGGCAGGACATCCAGATGGCATTATCCCTCCCCATTAAAATATGAAGTTGACATGACCACCAGATGCATTATCCCTCCCCATTAAAATATGAAGTTGACATGACCAGCAGATGCATTATCCCTCCCAATTAAAATATGAAGTTGACATGACCACCAGATGACATTATCCCTCCCCATTAAAATATGAAGTTGACATGACCACCAGATGCATTATCCCTCCCCATTAAAATATGAAGTTGACATGACCAGCAGATGCATTATCCCTCCCAATTAAAATATGAAGTTGACATGACCACCAGATGACATTATCCCTCCCCATTAAAATATGAAGTTGACATGACCACCAGATGCATTATCCCTCCCCATTAAAATATGAAGTTGACATGACCACCAGATGCCATTATCCCTCCCCATTAAAATATGAAGTTGACATGACCACCAGATGCCATTATCCCTCCCCATTAAAATATGAAGTTGACATGACCACCAGATGACATTATCCCTCCCCATTAAAATATGAAGTTGACATGACCACCAGATGACATTATCCCTCCCCATTAAAATATGAAGTTGACATGACCACCAGATGACATTATCCCTCCCCATTAAAATATGAAGTTGACATGACCACCAGATGACATTATCCCTCCCCATTAAAATATGAAGTTGACATGACCACCAGATGACATTATCCCTCCCCATTAAAATATGAAGTTGACATGACCACCAGATGACATTATCCCTCCCCATTAAAATATGAAGTTGACATGACCACCAGATGACATTATCCCTCCCCATTAAAATATGAAGTTGACATGACCACCAGATGACATTATCCCTCCCCATTAAAATATGAAGTTGACATGACCACCAGATGACATTATCCCTCCCCATTAAAATATGAAGTTGACATGACCACCAGATGACATTATCCCTCCCCATTAAAATATGAAGTTGACATGACCACCAGATGACATTATCCCTCCCCATTAAAATATGAAGTTGACATGACCACCAGATGACATTATCCCTCCCCATTAAAATATGAAGTTGACATGACCACCAGATGACATTATCCCTCCCCATTAAAATATGAAGTTGACATGACCACCAGATGACATTATCCCTCCCCATTAAAATATGAAGTTGACATGACCACCAGATGACATTATCCCTCCCCATTAAAATATGAAGTTGACATGACCACCAGATGACATTATCCCTCCCCATTAAAATATGAAGTTGACATGACCACCAGATGACATTATCCCTCCCCATTAAAATATGAAGTTGACATGACCACCAGATGACATTATCCCTCCCCATTAAAATATGAAGTTGACATGACCACCAGATGACATTATCCCTCCCCATTAAAATATGAAGTTGACATGACCACCAGATGACATTATCCCTCCCCATTAAAATATGAAGTTGACATGACCACCAGATGACATTATCCCTCCCCATTAAAATATGAAGTTGACATGACCACCAGATGACATTATCCCTCCCCATTAAAATATGAAGTTGACATGACCACCAGATGACATTATCCCTCCCCATTAAAATATGAAGTTGACATGACCACCAGATGACATTATCCCTCCCCATTAAAATATGAAGTTGACATGACCACCAGATGACATTATCCCTCCCCATTAAAATATGAAGTTGACATGACCACCAGATGACATTATCCCTCCCCATTAAAATATGAAGTTGACATGACCACCAGATGACATTATCCCTCCCCATTAAAATATGAAGTTGACATGACCACCAGATGACATTATCCCTCCCCATTAAAATATGAAGTTGACATGACCACCAGATGACATTATCCCTCCCCATTAAAATATGAAGTTGACATGACCACCAGATGACATTATCCCTCCCCATTAAAATATGAAGTTGACATGACCACCAGATGACATTATCCCTCCCCATTAAAATATGAAGTTGACATGACCACCAGATGACATTATCCCTCCCCATTAAAATATGAAGTTGACATGACCACCAGATGACATTATCCCTCCCCATTAAAATATGAAGTTGACATGACCACCAGATGACATTATCCCTCCCCATTAAAATATGAAGTTGACATGACCACCAGATGACATTATCCCTCCCCATTAAAATATGAAGTTGACATGACCACCAGATGACATTATCCCTCCCCATTAAAATATGAAGTTGACATGACCACCAGATGACATTATCCCTCCCCATTAAAATATGAAGTTGACATGACCACCAGATGACATTATCCCTCCCCATTAAAATATGAAGTTGACATGACCACCAGATGACATTATCCCTCCCCATTAAAATATGAAGTTGACATGACCACCAGATGACATTATCCCTCCCCATTAAAATATGAAGTTGACATGACCACCAGATGACATTATCCCTCCCCATTAAAATATGAAGTTGACATGACCACCAGATGACATTATCCCTCCCCATTAAAATATGAAGTTGACATGACCACCAGATGACATTGTCCCTCCATATCAAAGTCTGAAGATGGCATGGTCATCATCCCTATAGCCCCGCACGCGTATTAGCTGCAACTTAGTAATTGTATTTTCGTGGCTACATGAACCATTATTATGTTCAAGGCAAACTTACGAAGTGAGAATCTGAAACATATATTTAAAATTACCATAATGTATTACCAATACAGTACTTTTATTCTATTACTAGCTATCTGGTGTACCCGTTTTTGCACGAGGAATCTAAAAAAAATAGCTTTTTTATTTTTAGTATATAAAATTAACCACAGGTATAAGTAAACAAATCTTATATTATGTTTAAATTTTAATCCTTTATTAGTTTAAATTATGTTACAAAACGTGAAAAGTAGGCTGACTAAAACACAATGTTAAAATAAAGATTTAATCTGAACATGTGTTAAAAGATGAAAATTCTTTTGTAACTTAATTTCTAAATAAATAATATTTAAACTTTTGCCTGTTGGTGCTAATGAAAACAACAAAGAAGAGTGGCACAGCATAAATAATTGGTTGCGAAAAAGTTCAAACAATTGAATGTTACATAGTAATAGTTTACAGTTTAGGAAAGGAGTTATTCATTTTCAACGTTTATGTTCTAATTAAATCCGTTATTTTGAATCCACCATGTTAAATTTAGGATTTTTGGCCTTTTATAGAGAACTTTATTGATTTTAAGACCTCGCGGAACTACAATTTTTAGACGATTTCTGTGGTGTTTCTTTAGGAGTGTTGAATAATTCATGTGGACAGACAAGTATCAAAACTATGTCGAACTAGGATGTTCAACACCCGAATGCAGTCGGCATTCTTTATAATATAATATCTTCGTTTACAACAGCTAACCATGACAATCCAAAACCAAATATGTCAACAAATACATTTTAGAAACTATCTTTGGAACGAAACATTAATCAGCTGAGAGCACAAACAAACGCAATTCGTAGAAAATGCAATATTTTCCTAAGAGTGATCATAAGATACGAAAAAATAAATTATTTACATTGCTACAAAACAAATGGGATAAAAGAGTATCATAGTTCAACAAAGAGCATATGATAAATGAAATAATATGCTGTTTAAGAGACAGTTTGGCCCTTTAGATTACCTGCATAGTTTACATTTTTGGTGGGGGTGGGTCAAAGCTTACGGTTAGTTATTTTGTCTCGCCATATGTTAGCATATTTAATTATATTCCTTTCAGTTTTCCTAATTTTTAAAACTCACTAGTATTTCAAAATCATCTATGCTTGATTTCTCGCTGTTGCCTCTGAGGCCACTTCATGAGTACTACAGTATTTTAAGCATTCTATAGCTCTGCTTAGTTTATGCATTTTTTTACCACCTGTTCTTTGTGTTTTTGGACTGAAATTTTGACCGTCTAATCAATCTGTGATACAATATTTACTGCTCCAAATGTTTTAAACTTAAATACATTTTCAAAATGAATTGTACATTCCTCGTGTTTATTTAATTCATTCACTTAAATGTTTAAGATTATACCTTCTATTCGCAGCTAACCACATTTTTTTTTACCAAACCAAGTATTAGAAAATGTTTTTTTCTTCTTCTTGTCATCCACGTGCGTTAATGTAAAGTCATTAGGCTTATTTGCTCATAACCTTTTCTTTAAAGTTTTTCTTGCAATTTTAATGAAGAAGAGAGTTTTTTTATAAATAATTTACCTTATTCATTTTAGTTAATCATTTTCTCTCGTCACCTTATTTACTGTGTCTCAACACATACTAAAACACAAATAGATGGAACAAAAAAACAAAGTATAGACCACCTTTATGGCCCACTGAGACTGGGACCATTCAATACTGTTAAATCGCAAGTGGAATGTTAGGGTGTATTGAAGTTGAGTCATCTCACACTGGGCGCGCACTTCTCTGAGAGGGCCGGTCAGACTTGGCCTTACTCAGCTTCTATTATTATTATTATTATTATTATTATTATTAGCACCGCGTCTTACTACCCGTCCGGGTTATACGCACTTATGCTAATGTGTAATGGTAGGGTGATTGTGAGATGAAATGAAGGACCTACAGTTTAACGTGGAATCCGAACCACGGTGGAGGCCTGGCATTCCCCACATTCACAAGATGTCTTGTCAGAGGTGAAGGAAGGGTTTGGTAATCAGATAAATCTGTGCCGGGACCGAGGATTGAACCCCGGCCGCCAGCATAGAAGTTTGACACCTTACCCCTAGACCACCAGGCCACCCTCAGCTTCTAAATTAAGTCACTAGAGCACTGGTACAGTACTCGCATGACGTTTGGATCTAGGCATGAATAATATTGACTATAATTCTGTATAACGAATCCAATAATTCACTGCGTGTAGATAATGATGCTTCACTTTATGTTTTTACCGAAATATTTTATAAAAGAAAAAGAAAAAAATATTATAATAAAATTTCTTGAAAAAATTTTGTTTGGGATTGGCCCTGACAATTTCAATTTTGTACTAGAATTTTTTTTTTTTTTTTAATGGTTTGTGAAATATCGAGCCCTCTATTTCTTGGATCCAATTTTTCATTATTTTATGATCATTTCGGGTGTTCTTTATACATAATTTCAAATATTTAAATTTTTTACTACACCTAGAAGTGTTTCTTGTATTAATTTTTGAGATTCTAGCATCCGGTCCCCTCATTCTTTCCAGATCCTAGTAGTAAAATTAAATTACTACTTTTCTAGTTAACTGAGGTATTGAGTTTGGCAGTAGTAATGCAATATAATTTCAAAATTATTTTAAATTTTTAATATCTACTAGTTGTTATTTCTGACCTTTACAAGGCAATTTAATGCCATCAAAGTTATTTGGAGCTTAGGTAAAACTTTGTTGACGATTGTTACCAGACATAGTTTTCCATGGACTAGATTAATGGAACAAAGCTTTGAATTATTCTGGAATTGATTTTTAAATAAATATCGAAGACTTCTTCCGAGCGCCTGAAAACTTTCAGGGTGACAAATATGTTCGTCCTCACCAAAAATATTTAGAATTGTTTACTTTTTATGGTAAAGTGAATCTAAGATATCTCTAAATTGAGCTAAAAGCCAACCAGTGTGCATTCCTATTGAGTTAAATTCAATATTTTGGCGGTAAATAAGAAACTATTCTTCAATCGATATTTTAGAAGGAATCATCATTGACATTTTTTTCTAGTGAAATCTAATTTATATTTTTACATAAGTTTATTTACACAACCCATCATGAGAAACTATGAAAAACTTAGAAACATCTACTAAATTTATTATAGAAGAGTATTTTAACATTCTCCAGACAATCCATATTTTACTTAAAGAGCATAAGTCACCTAATAAACATTGTAAGTTATTCTACACTGTTCAAACAATATTTATCTTTAGACTCATATGGCCTTAAAAAATAATAAATTGTAACTTTGAATCTAATTATTATGTAATATAATATATATGGCACATGGATGAGACACAGGGCCAACACAAAGAGGGAGGGGTGGGGGGGGGCGAGCGGGGCGATTGCCCCGAGCGCCTCACGTGAACAAGGGGGCGCTGATAGGTACCCCTCGTACCCATTTGTGTTAGTAAATCCTTTTTAAAATGTAAAGATTGAATATGTTATAAGGGCAGATTCCAACGAATAATGTTGCCAAATTTTAAAATACATCTTGTAAACATTGAAAATAAAATTGTAGTATGTGCTGTGCTATAAAACATCAGTTTGATTAAATCGGTAAAGTGAATAGAGCAACCGTAGTAAGCCGGTGGCACCGCGACGACATGAATTCGTTCAGCTGACAGCCCGTGAGTCACAGGCCTCGTGATGAACCTTTTCCTTCACTCCACTGTCCACTATCTTCTAATACATTGGCTGACACAGTGAGTAAACAGACATTTAGACTATAAATCAATAAATATTTTGATTGTATTAATTATGATTTATCAAAAAGAATTGTGAATGACTATGTAGTAATATTCTGAACATTTCACAACTACAACAACAATTTATGATGTGTTACTTTCAATTTTTCGAATTGTGTGAATAAAATACAGTATTTATACTCAATTATATGTATTTAACCCTGTTATTCAATAATAAAAAATTGGTGTCAGGTGACAGGTATGTGCTATGATATAATTATGATAATTTGAGCTAAAAACATAATTAAAAAGTGCACTGCACAGTAAAGGTTGCACCACTTGTTATTTTCTCCATAACAATAACCCTTAGAATTATGGTGTGAATACGAGATGGTGAGAGTGGTGGGTATGGGGGGGGGGGGTAGCTCCATTCAAGGCTGTCCGGGGCGCTGAATTCACACGCGACGGCACTGGAAAGACTTATATTTATTATTATTTTCTCGGTTGTAATCTTAGTAATGTATTCACCCGGACGTCCATAAGTAGGATTGTGATGTAGAAACATTTGACATAACGACAGTAGTCAACAGAAAGTTGCAACGATTGTGTTGTTTTTTTATTGAATAGTTTCACCTAGTGCACTTCATGTATTGATTAGTTTTATTTATATGTTTCCATGTTGTATTCCATGTATTTTCTCCAGCTCTTGTTGGGATTCCAATCATACCATTGTTGTAAGTGGTGTCATTATTTAAAAATGATACAACATTGTCCAGAAACTGTTCCCAAGCACACCTGGTGTTCTCAAGTTTTAAAAGTCATCGTGCTACCTCAGAGCTAGCCAAGGATTTATTTTTTTCTAAGTGTAATCCCTAGGAGTGGCGCCCACCAAATATAGTTTGAACCCCATATAAATCAATTTTACTATATATTAAATTATATATGTAATTTTAAATGTTATCGTCATCAACCAGTTTTTATATTTGATTAGAATTCAAAACGAAATAATAATAGAAGCTCACCCTTAGGTTTCTTTGATTACGCAGACCTATTTCAAGTTTCATCCTGCCATTTTTCTTGGTTTTGGAGATACTCTTGGCAATTGTCACGAAATCTCAGGTGTAAAGCTATACATAATATTCTAGGCCTACACCTGAGATTGCGTGATTATATTATAAAATTTGTAAGTTATTTTTTTTTTTGCCTGTTTCACAGTTTCAAGTTTCCTTGATTACATATGCTAAATGTTTGTAAGAAGTGTAAACATTATTTTTAATATATTTTGAAATTAAATAGTACAAAAAAATCTTAAGTGAAAATATGTAAAGGCCTACGTATTATTTGGATTAAAAAAACTATCAAGTGTTTTCTGCTGTGTTTTTTTTAATTTGTGATTGTTGTATTGCCATGTAACCAACCACCATGTAAACGAATGTCCACCCGTCGTATCTTTACCTAGAACTGAGAGCGGAGGACAAATACTAGCGTGTGGAATATAATTGGATGTCACCGTACAATGTCGTCACACCCTTTCCGTATAATAGAGAAGGGCAACCTTATCTTTATAATTACTCACATCCACCCTCCAAGTCGTGATAGTTATATCTACTTAATGCTACTGTGGCTTGTGTTAATGTAGATCCGCGACGATATACGGTTAAAGCTTGATTCACGAGTTCACCGAAACTAGAGAGCAGAATCTACTTGGGTGGCACAGCAATTCACTCGCTATTATTATTATTATTATTATTATTATTATTATTATTATTATTATCATCACCCCGTCTTACTACCCGTTCGGTTTATACGCACTTACGCTAATGTGTAATGGTAGGGTGATTGTGAGATGAAATGGAGGACCTACAGTTATGGGATCCGAACCACGGGGGAGGCCTGGCACTCCACACATTCACAAGATGTCTTGTCAGAGGTGAAGGAAGGGTTTGGCAATCAGACAAATATGTGCTGGGACCGAGGGTTGAACCCTGGATCCTCAGCACAGAAGTCTGACACCTTACCACTAGACCACCAGCTCACCGCGCGCGCACACACACACACACTAGTAAACCGTATTTTTTTAGGGGTGTGCGAAAGTCACTTTTAAATGTGAAGTTAAGTCAAAGATAATCTTGAAACATTCGAAAGCAAAGTGGAAGCCGAAGCCAAATAAAGTATAAGTTTTTTGTTGTTGTCACAAACACTATTTTACAATTCTAATTGTCCATTAAGTTCATCTATGTAAAGATAAAGTTTTAAAGATATAGCAAAGCACACTATATTATTTAATGTGGAAGTATATTTTAATTCATTATATGTATAGGTGGCGTCGCGCTTGGAGAAGTTGGGGGAGGGGGGTGTCACCCGACACATCCCCCATCCCATCCACCCTGCCCCCCATCCTCCCCTTTCCAAGTTGGGAAAAAACTTGAAGGCTAGGAATTTTGTGGAGAGTCGAGATCTTCATATTTTATATCCGTTACTGTGTCCAGCCTGAGGCCTAGGTCAGTTTTTTTTTATTAAACCCCCATCTCACCAATGATATTTTTTTTTTTCCATATCGGGAATTAAACTTGGGACTCTTAACTCAGTAGACAGACATGCTACCGATTGAGCTAAAATGTCGGATTGATATTTTAATTTGAGAAATTATATAATCATTATTCTGTACTACAGTACTTTCGATTATGAAAGTTCTTTACCACAGATGTGTACTGAGCAAAAATATCAATTTCTCAACTGTCAATCCCTACTCTTAAAAAGCTCCATAACTAGGCCTAACGTCTTTAGTGGCCACAAGGTCTAAGGCATCACTCTCGCAATAGACTAGGCTGCTGATGACTGAGAGATTGGGGTTCAAATCTCACTCAAGTGTACTGAGGGGGTTTATTTATAAATGGTTTTCCAATTACCCTAAAAAAAATACAGATGCACTTCCACTAAATTCAACCTTTCTCATCCCTAACTATTAAATGTAATCAGTACATATGCGTACAACCTGAACAGGTAGTAAGAAGCAGTGTTAAATAAAATTAAAAAATCAGTAACGCATCTAACATTGATAGGAGATACCTTCATTAATAGATTGTATGGAAAGTTTTGTAAATCAAGTTGGCTAGAAGCACCGTTGTCACTGCGTACTAGTTTTAAGGCTATTACTACTACTACTACTATTACTACTACTAGATACTAGTAGCCCTAAGAAGGTTAGGTAATGTTTTAAATTGATCACTTGATAAAGCCTGGAGTTTTGATGAGCCGAAACTTGTTAATTTTCCTACATGCAAAGATGGTGAACGTCAAAATAATTAACACTTGTAACTTGAAATATCTATCAATAACATATAACTTTAAAAATACGGTTGCGTAAAGCCTCAATTCAAAGACCCATTATCGCCTCAAATTTCACATTCTTCCCGGGGGAGAAGCCTCTGGCCTCCCTATTAACTGGGGGGAATTTTATACCCTCAGAATCCCCGGAGTTCTCAACGTTGCCCCTGTCACCTGGTAGCCTGGGAATTTTTATAATTTCAGAAAGCCTAGAGTTGAGAAATTCACTCTCTAACCCCCTCCAAAATATATTTTGTGCAACAACCCTGTGTATAATTTGTTTTAATCACTAGTCTGGGTTAAAATACGGTTTAGTAGTTTTAAAAAAAAATGTGTGTTGAAATATGTAATATTTAGTTATATATTTCTGTTCATAGTATATTTCATATCTGTTCATAGTATATTGAAGCTTTCTTCTTCCTTTGAAATGTTTCAAAGATGTGAAGGTTATTGTGGGTGTAGAAGTCAAAGCGAAGGAGATCTGACCTTCTAATTTGAATTTGTCATTTAGAAACTTCGCACACATTAAAGGTTGATAATATTCTACCCACCCTTCTGCGGATGCCATTTGATTAAGAGATTTTTTTATGCTCCGCTTTATTTAGAATGTACCCCCATTTGAGTCAGTGAAGAAAGTATAATCATTTAGGAAAATAAACTACCCACATTACGCTTGACAAGGATTTTAACCCCAACCACTCTGTTATCGACAAAATAGACTGTTGATGCCTGAGCGCCTCGGTGTGAGTTTTACCTTAATGTAACTAGCAGAGGTTCTTGGCATTGCCCGGGGTAACAGCGCAATACATTTCGTGGGTACACTGGGTAATACCTAGCTTCAAACAAAAATAAATATATTCATTTTACTGATTTAGGTTTTAAATTAGTTTTTAAAAATGTAATCAATATTCTGGCCTTGGAAGTACACATGTTCATGCGCAGGGTATACTAATAATTAAATTTTAGTCTTGTGCGTGCGGTAGATATCAAGCAATGCTCATGACAGACATACAGATCCTTCATGTGTCTTTATATAACAGATTAATATTCATTACATTGCCCGCTACTAAATTATTTAGTGACACCAGGAGAAAAAATAATCAACTCTCTGCCTTGAGTATAACGAGGCAAATACTTCTTACATGAACAATCACAAGCAAGTATTGTGTTTTATTTTCACATATATTATAATTTATCATCAATCTTTCGATTGGTTTGCTGCAGTTCCCCAATTATTCTGCCTCTCCCGAGAGGACAGGTAGAGAAAGTATTGTGAGCGTAAAAAATATCGGACTTGAGATTTTGATGAATGTTGACGTTTCATGACCCCCTGAATCCAAAAAAGTGTTCTTTTAATTTCCGTCTGTCTGTTTGTACCTCGGACTAGAGCCTAAACTATTTTACCGATCGGACTAAAACTTGGTATTTAGGGTTTTCATAGGGTTGGCCAAAGGGGTTTTTGGAAT
The DNA here is from genome assembly GCA_901482245.1 of Timema douglasi. NCBI lineage: Eukaryota > Metazoa > Arthropoda > Insecta > Phasmatodea > Timematidae > Timema > Timema douglasi. Next base: position 57,035 of record CABEEJ010002679.1, read on the forward strand.
TGGATATCAAACCCTAAAATTAAGGGTATTAAAGTAATAAACAAGTAAGTCTATCAAAAAGTGTATGTTCTCTTTCCTTCAAACTCTTAGGAGAAATGTGTACACAACAATTATTTATCTCTATCATTTTAGACTCAATAATCAATATTTAACAATTTTATTGGTCAAAATTTAGAAATGATGAATTTAATAGCAATGCTGTAGCCATAATATGTGCAACCCCTAAGAAAATGTCGAAAATGTTAACCGGATGTCGACATTTTAATACGACCCATGGGGACCCAATATCAATATTTTTACTTTCTCGCTACCTTACAGCTAGAGAAAGTATTGTGATCGTCAAAAAAATCTAAATCGAGTTGTTGATGAATGTCGACATTCCATGATCCCCCGAATTCGAAAGAGTTGTTTTCGCAATGCCGTCTGTCTGTCTGCCCATTTTTCTGTCAATCTCTACCTCGGGCTAGAGCCTAAACAATTTTACCGATTGGGCTAAAACTTGGTATCCAGGGTGTTCATAGGGTTGCCCCGAGAGGTTTTCGGAATAAGTTATCTAACTCTAAAATTAAGGGTAGTTTATTGAAGGACAGAAAGAGGAAAAATAAATTTTCTCAAAATTCGCTCTAACGATTTTGATTAAATTTTATATCTGGATATTGTTTATCATAATTAACAGAATGGAAATTCTCATTTTCTCGTGAAAATGACTTTGAGGGTACTTTACGTGAGGTAAATTTCCTACTATGGAAATTAATTTGATTCTTAAGCTCTTTGGCGGATAAAGATAATTCTATTTTCTTAATTTTTTTGAAACAATGTTCCCATTTCTTAATGCCATAGAGTAAGTAAGTGTAAATTATTTCACCTATGATCTTTGGTTAAGTGTTTCTAAAAAAATGTACATACTTATTATTTGGTTTCACAAATCTTACAAGTTTTTATTATTCAAGTCAGGAAATTAGATTTATTGTTATGCTCTTTGGTGCTCGCCGATGTTCTTATTTTCTTAATGTTGCTGTGGAAGTGTATGCTATTTGATTTTTGCTTTTTGGTATAATGTAATGATTTTTTTTTACTTTTTCTCTAACCATTGGAGAGGGACAGATAAGTATTGTGATTGTTAAAAAATGTTTAACGTTACACACTGAAACATAAAAGTGTTTATCTCAATGTCGTCTTTCTGTATATTTGTTTGTCTATAACTCAGCTTAAAGCCGAAACTATTTTAAAGATCAGGCAAGGAAAGTTGTAGTACTATCAGAAATAAAAATATTTAATCTGGGATATATTTTTATAAGTTAACTAGCTGACCCGGCAAACGTTGTTTTGCCATATAAATAATTTTTAAGTATATTCTAGTGTAGACAAAAAATAGCTTACTTATTGTAAGTGTGTAAGAATGTGGTATATGCGTGAAATAGGCATGGAGCGCTGTGAACGATGAGGGAATATAAAAATAACAAAAGGCAAACATTATTTTTAAGTTATTATAATTTATTCCTTAAAATTATATATCATTAATTAATCAATTACGACAGTAACACTAACAAACAATATCAATCTCTTAATGCCATAGCGTGAACAATATTTTTTGTTAGTCCATCTTTAGCTAACACAAACAAACTGGATGGTTTACCCACTCGAGAGCATGCCACGTATAATTGTCCGTGTGAAAAACATGGTGTTCTCAAATCTAAGCCACAAATAGACATCGTTTGACCTTGGGATTTGTTGATAGTCATTGCAAATGCCAATCTAATCGGAAACTGAATACGTTTGAATTGAATTGGCACATGACGATTGATCAGTTATCGACCGGGGATGAAAAATGATTAAATTACTAAAATGGCTATTAAAAAATAGGGGTTGGTGATAAAAGGGTAAAAATTTAGGGTTGTATGTATTTTTTAATGCGACATAATAAAAAAAATAAAGATATTAAAAAAATGTCTAAAAATTATAGAAAAATGTTAAGGGTGGACAACCCTTATCACTAAGGGGTATGAAAAATAGATGTTGGCCGATTCTCAGACCTACTCAATATGCTCACAAAATTTCATGAGAATCGGTCAAGCCGTTTCGGAGGAGTACGGGAACGAACATTGTGACACGAGAATTTTATATATAAGATTAGTTTATTGGGGTAACCTGGAGGTCTAGGGGTAAGGTGTCGGACCTTTGTGCTGGGGGTCCGAGGTTCAATCCTCGGTCCCGGCACAGATTTATCTGATTGCCAAACCCTTCCTTCACCTTTGACAAGACGTTTATTAATCACAAATTGAGAATGTGGGGAATACCAGGTCTCCACCGTGGTTCGGGTCCCACGTTAAACTGTAGGTCCTCCATTTCATCTCACAATCACCCTACCTTTACACATTAGCGTAAGAGCGTATAACCCGAACGGGTAGTAAGACGCGGTGCTAATAATAATAATAATAATAATAATAATAATAATATGTAGATTATTATCTATAAGCGCGTGTGTGTGTGTGTATACACAGATACATATAAGTATAAAATAGTATATATTATAGGGTACACTGACATATAAAACTAATTTCTATATATTAAGAATCAAATAGCCAAATATATTATTTATGCTTTTAGTGAGGATTACTCCATCTATATTTCATATTCTGAAAATTGAAGAATGACACCAAGACATGGGAATCGAACCTGGTATCTTTGGCTTAGTACAACAGTGCTCTCACCACTAAGCTATCTAGGAATCGTCGCACTGATAGCTCTGTGGTTTGAGCTTTGGCGTACTAAGCCAAAAGTCCCGGGCTGGAGTCCCGTGTTCAGGTGTGATTTTTAAATTTTCAGAATATTTATATATATTGTTACCCGCCTCTGTAACGTAGTTGGCTAACACGTTAGCTTCATAATGATCTTGACTGACGAGGAAGGGGAGATCAAGGTTTGAATCTCGGTCGGGTGAATTGGGGTGGTTTTACCTAAATGGTTTTCCACTCTCCACGCAAATACGGTTTCACTTCCTCTAAATTAAATATTCCCAATTCCTAATTTACTAGCGTAATTTGTACTTTAGCGTATAAACCGAACGGGTAGTATGACGCGGTGCTAAATAAAAAAATAATTTTAAAATGTCAATGCTCTTTAGTGGAGAAATTCCTATTTTCTCGATGTTTTTATGACAGAGTATACTATTACATTCATGCTACTTGGTGGATTGTTTTGGCAACAATACATACAATTTTTTCGACTCACGAATCTTAAGAAAATTTTCTAAATATCTCTTTGGTTAATAGTTCACTTCGGGGTAAAAAAAAAGAAATATATATAATTTCTTGAAGTAGGTTTTGATTAAATCTCGTATTCAAGCCCTGTTTAACATTACAAACAAAGGGGTGGATCTCATATTTCCTTGAAAATGACAAAGATGTAAGACTATCAAAGATTTTAAAAAAATACTCTGAAAATACATTTTATTAATCTCAATAGACCTTATTTGTTGTAAACGAAAATAAATGTCAAATATATTTCTATAGGGGCTTACATACGTCTATTATTTCATGTATGCTCTTTGGTTATAAGTAAAATATTTTTTGAATATAATTTGTCTATGAATGTAATGTTGGATATTTCAAACTAATAATATCTGTATGTATCTGCTATTTGATGTATGCTCTTTGTTGAAATGTGATATTATTTTTTTCTCATTATGTTTCTATAACAATAATTATTGTTTCGTTTCACTTCTCTTACGATTGATCTAAGGCAGATAGCGTTTGATTTGACTAGATGTTCAAAGAAGGCTATTATAATTAATTTATAAAATTGTTATTTTATTTTAACTTAGGTTGGTTGAAGAAAAAGTATTCATTAATAATTGTATTATTGAGTTTCTTTTTATTATTTCGTTTCATTCTTCTTTTGATTGCACCTACGCAGATAGAGTTTTTGTGTAGCTATCTGTATTAATAACGTTAGTTTAATTAATTTAAATAAATTGCTTTTGAATGTCATCTTAAAAGCATTCGGTTTTTAACCTATTTCATTTTGTTCCAAGACAATGAAAACGTGTAGTTTTGCGAGAATTTAAGTGTTTCATTTCTCCATTAACTTAGGTTATTTTGGGAAAAAATAAACCTTTATTCATTTTATTATCTTATTAGGTTTATTTTTTATTTTCTAGTGGTTCTAAAGTAAATTAAAAAGTTAACAGTATAGAAAATGGTTTTACTCTGAGATTTTGAAAGGTGGCGGAAGGAAGGTGAAAGAAAGAAATTTTAATTCTAATTGTAGCGTGAAAAGAGAAAATCAATTTTGTGAACTTGATAAGGTATTGATGGGGACAATTTGTCAAAACAACCCTGTGTTTGATGATTTCGTGCGCAACATAGTGCACCAGCAACTGCATTGTGGCTCTCTGCACACAGTTTGTTTAGCTGATTTCACTGCATTAAATTATAAATTAAAAACGCACAGTGAGGATATTAATGATGATGAAGATGCCGAGCTCAATTTGAACGAGGAAAGATTAAAGTCCAAGATATTAAGGTACATAAGTTATAAACTAACTCAAGATCCTAGTAATTACTATCGCAAGCAAATTTGTTTGTTCTTGGCCTTCATAAATGAAGTTGAAAAAGTAGAAAATATCAATTGTGAATTAAAATATAATCAAAATTAGGATGAAATATAAGCTAACCGTTCAAAGTACTCAGTAGTTGCAGACGATGTGTTGGACGAAGCTTTAAGTGTTGCCCATAAAGAACACCGGGATTTGGATGTTAATGAAATAGAAAACTTTGAAAACTATCAGCTTCATCCAGAGCAAATAGTTGACATTTTGGAAGAAGAGGGGCTAGCAAATATGAAGAATGCGTATAATAATAGATTTGCTGAACCCCAAAGAATTGATTATAGCGAACTAAATCAAGTCCTTCAAAAGTTAAATTCTGGTCGGAGGCAAGTAGTGATGCATATTTTACATTGTATAAACCAATTAGAATATTTTTTTAGCGGATGTGCAGGAGTAGGTAAACCTACTGTGATTAATGCAATCTATCATTCAGTGACTAGTTTCTATAGTAATTATCCTGGTGGTGACAAAGATTCCATTAAAGTTATTTTGTGTGCCTCTTCAGGTAAAGCTGCTTTTATTATAAATGGTATCACTCTCCACACGACTTTTTCCCTTCCAGTAATTCAATTTTGAGGGCAGGTGCCAGACCTATCAAGGGATCTAGCCAGCACGATTCGAGAAAAATTAATACATCTTAAACTTTTGATCATAGATGAAGTGTCAATGGTAGGCAGCAGGATGCTTAGCAGGGTAGATGCGTGGATGAAGCAAGTTATGGGAAGGAGTGAGTCTTTTGGAGAGGTTGGAATAATAGTTGTCGGAGATCTCAATCAGCTCCCCTCTGTGATGGACACTCTCATGTTCAAACCACCCCAAGTCAGTTATTTGAGTGTGTTATGCGAAATCGATCCCATGTGGGAAGAGTTCAGCATTTATGAACTTACACAAATTATGCGTCAACAGAATGAAACTCTCTTCGTAAGCGATCTCAACACTCTAGCTGCAGGGTCCATACCTAGCAAAGATTTACAGCTCTCCAGGTTAAGGGAAGCACATGAATCGGACGTCCCGAGTGAAGCAATCAGGTTGTATTCTGAAAACGTCTTTGTAGACCAGTATAACGATGAGAGATAGCAAACAGCCCATGTTCTGGATACATATTGAACGCAAAAGATTATGTACTGAGAAAAGTTAGTGTTTCTCTTAAGAAAGAGCCTTGCATTAATTTCAAAATAAAAAATATTCAGAAGTCGGTGGTCTTTCTAATAGTATCAGATTTCAAATAAATATCAAATATAATTATGATTTCTATTAATATTGACGTGCGTGACGGACTGGTGAATGGTTCTTGTGAAGTATTGAAACACTTGACATTTAAACCCAATTCAAATGAGATCGATATATTATGGCTTGATTTTGCACCCAACAATTCCGTATTAAAAATGGCAAAATTATTAGTCTCCAATTATATGAAAACCAACAATTTAAACTCATCATTAGTCCCAATATTGAGGAAAGTTCATACCATAAATGGCAATAAGTCGGGTGAATCCCAGATGTTACGGCAGCAGTTTCCAGTGGTATCAGCTGAGGCTTTAACTATACACAAGAGCCAAGGGCAGACGTACAGTTTCGTTTGTTTGGATTTTAATAAATGTCAATCTGTCACTAGGAATTTGCTGTACGTGGCTCTAATTAGAGCTACAAGTCTAGCTGGACTATACATCCTGGGAAGTTTCAAAGTTCCTCCTACTCCTAAAGCTGACGATGCTGTTAAAAGTGAGCTGACTCGTCTTTATAATAAAACCTTTAATCTTTCATTTTGGAACCTAGAGCAAAAAGATGGCAAAATTCTTGTGTACCATAATGTACGATCTCTGCACAAAAATATGGCAATCATCCTTGCAGATGATTGGTATTCGCGCTGTGATATTTTTATAATGCCTGAAACTGAAATAATCCCACAAGACTTTCTCAAATTCCTAATTTTAAGATATTTTTCAGATCTAATAGTGGTAGTGTCCGACGCCCAAGAGGATTAATATGTTTGGCAAAGAAAGACATGAAAATTCAAACATGTAAGCACATATCAATAGAAAAACAGGTTTTCAGAATGGATATGATAAGTTTCACAGGGTACAATTCCCCTTGTACACCTAACACTGAGTTTGTAACTGCTATTCAAAATTTCATCCCTTCTGACAAATCTGATGTTATACTATTAGGAGATTTTAACTATAATATTATTGGACAATAAGATTATTTTTGTTGGAATTAATGAACAATAATAGTTTGAAACCTATTTTGAAGTCTGACGAGTCAACGACAAACAATGATACGCAGGTAGGTGTCATTTTCAGTAATATGACAATAACCAGATCTGGAGTGTAATAAAGTTGTTTTTCAGACCATAAACCAATATACTGCGAATTTATAGATTAGTGTCCCGACTCTCTGATTGCTTTATTATCTAGAAATACACAAATCTATATTGTTTGTATTATTAAAATTAAAGGTCAAATCTTCTGTCCTGTTTTCACGTTTTACTACTCCCTACTACTTTGATTTTACCTCTATACAAGCAATGAAAAATAGTAAAAATAAACTAGTATTCACAATAATTCATATTACACTTTCACATTCTTTCATTAGCTATTGATTCCTCAGATTTATTTTTATTTCCCCCCATTCATATTTAATAAATACAATGTTCATAAATTGGAACATGTAAAGCAGATCTCAGTTTCCAAGCGTTCAGCAAATGGTTAAAATTTCATTTTATTAAGGTCTTGGAATTATGAAATTGTTTGAAATGCTCTTTGGTGGACAAAGATGTACCTCTTTTCTCAATGTGTCTATATCGGTGGATATTATTTTTTATGGTCTTATGCGGAGTGTTGATGCAATAATGTACATTATTCCGTTAAGAAATCTTACGAGTTTTTAGTAAATGTATCTTTGTTTTAAGACAAAAATTGAGAGAAAATCTGTGCGGTGCGCCGCACCATTTATTTAATTCGATGTATCCTTATATAATTAACTTCATCAAACTCTCATGCCTGAGTATGTATGTGGCCGATCTTATTAATCCTTGGTTTTCGTGAAAATTTTCATATTTTCCATTAATATTTTGCCTTTCTTGATAAATCTCTTTCTATCCATGATGTTTTTAACGCGTCGACAACGTCATATAAATTAGTTGCTAGTACACTCGGGAAAGATTCAAACCCAGAACTTCCCGTCACCGGTAATCTAGAACAATCGAAACTCGCTAAATTTGCCCATCATGTAGGATATAACCCACCTCATTTTGGGATGTTAATGGGGTTAACAAAACATTTCTGAAGTCAGTATATTGCTTACTTAGAAACCTTAATTTTAACTTACATTCATATTCCCACTTGTAATGAAAAATAACAAAACGTGTGTTATATAAATTTTTATAAGGTTTTGAAGTTTAATATCAGTGTCTTCTTAATCTTGTTTACATAAATAACAATAGTTAACATCAAGATGTATAAAAATTGTGTTTTTTTTTTGGGCGCCACTCCTAGGATCTAGGAGAAAAAATAATAATCAAAAAGAAAAACATTTACCTCGGCTAATTCAGACAGTGGCACGATGACTCTCAATACTCGAGACCACTGGGGAATACTTAAAATAAAACATGAGCAATTTAGATAAAAAATAGATTGTTGAAATAAAATGTAATTTAGACTTCAATAAAAATTAATGTATAAAATAACAATTGTTGGCACTTTTGTGGGTTTATTGTTGTTTCCCTTTTTACCACATCCCAATCCTACCTATGGAATTCCGGATAGTTATAATTCTAATTTAACAAAATATAAAATAGTATTTTTTAAACAAAAGGAAGTGAGAAAAAAAAATCATACAATTAATATTTAGACATAAAATAAAATGTTAATTAATTCTCTGAATTAGATAGTCTTTATGAAAATTCTCACATGAATTCTGATTTTTATAGAAGAGAAAAAAAAATATTTAAAGTTTAAGAGTTGGCTTGACCTCACCCATGAATTAGTCCATAATGAAACACCAACTTCAGAAATTTGTTTCACTTTAGTAATGCAAATCCTTCCACAATCTAAACAAAAATAAATAGTCTAGTTCTTGCACACACACTTAGCTTTCCAACCGTTAATTCACTTTAAAAATAATTTGAATTAGGAGTTCCACAGATTTGGCTCCATGATAGACCAACACCAAGGAAGAAGACCCAGTCTCCTTCAAATAAATCTTCCAAAATCAAATTTAAAAATGTTCTATGTTACTTCCAAGTCCAAAGAGAAAACTAATATATAAAAACAAAAGATAAAATGTTGGCTATGAACTAGGGATAAAAATCAAATACAATGCAAGTTTAATATAAATATTGAAATATATCTCAATGAATGTGAACAATGTTTTCATAAAAGAACTAAATGTTTATTTCTATCTGTCAAAATTGGAAAGCGCGCAGGTTTTGAGTTATTTACATATTGCCTTGTTTCTTCTTTTTCCTTCTTTTACACTCACGAGACCCGCTACTTACTTGTTTGACAGATTTGCGCATGCGTTGAAATCAATCATGGCTGACGTTAATTATAAATAAGTCAACAAACCTCTTAAAAGGATTATTAATATGTTTAATAAAAGGTAAGTGTTCTTCCTTAAATCAACATTCATTATTTAAATTATTTAAAACCATGTTATACGTTGTTCCTTCCGTGCTTTTATTTTATGAATGGATGTAAATATTATTATTAATCAGGCCGGCGACACAGCGGCCGAACTTTAAAGTCCTTAATTTCATACAAGAATTAATTGGAAATTATTCACAAAAATTAGAAAATATAGGGAAATACAAGGTAGGGTGGCAAATTACGTCACACACTTTAGCATTAAATTTCCTTTTATCACCACGAATTTCATTATTTAGTAAAAAAAAGTATCAACGAAATCTTAATAGAATCCACCATTAACTTTGAAAACTTCGGTCATTCGTTTCTATGGCGAAAAATCTAAATTGACTTTGATTAAACGACATACAAGGTTGTTGCGGTGATAGACTAGCTATTAAAATGTAACTCACCGCTTTGTTTCTTGAATTTATTATTTCAATTGAAATGTAGGGAGAATGACTACACATAATTGTTAGTAAAAGTGTTGCAAATGAGTGAATTCATATATATATATATATATATATATATATATATATATAATGGTTCATTTTAAAGAAAAGACAGAAAATTGTGCAACAATTGTTTATTGTTACTTAATCTCAATAATGTTACTTTAAAACAAATATTGGGATGATATATTTTTAAGTCACTTTATACACAATATAGTATTGTATTGATATAAGTTATTATTTTTAAAAACAGTTCACCATTCATATTTAATCAAAATATGTAAGGAATTAAAGCTCATCCCTTAAAGCGTGACTTTGTTTTGCGTGTTTATCGTCTTGCAATTTTATCAAGTAGATTTAGCCGTTTGTTCTACATTAGGTCTACGATTTCCGTGCTATATGATGACCAAAAAAAACACCACCTGTTTATATTCTTCTTGTAAAAAGTAAATTGAAAGAGAAAGTAAAGCGAGGTGAGGGATAAGGAAACCCAGTAGAGAAGAAAGATAGGGAGGAAGAATAAAACAAAACGAGGCGTGCAAACATGAAGTGTGCTTTGTTTATCAGTGTTGAAGCTAATTAACAAAAGCTGGTCTCGGCTGTTTCTAACCTTTTCACAACTGGCGCTCTCGTCATTAGTCTTTTACAAACACCTTTTGTGGCAATGATTTCTTTTCATCTACCTCATCTATCATTATCCAACATGATTCATATTTAACGAGCAGTTTCACTTTTGTTGCATCACACCAAAGAATGAAAATCCAAACGATATTCATGTTTCTGTAAAATATTTCATACCTCACGAGGCTTAGTGACGACCTTTGTCTTAACCTGTTTATGAAAATAGACAGTCAAGGATATTCACGTTTTTTACCTAATGTAGCGCACCGCATCTTACTACCCGTTCGGAATATGTGCATATTTACACTAATGACTAAGGACGTTGCCTACCTGTTACGTCACGGTCGGTCAAGATAGGATTTCCCATGTATGTTGATGAATTTACGTTCTACTCAGCGAGTTTTAAAGATATAACCTTGAAATTAAAACAAAAAATTATTAAATCATTCTAAAAATAGTCTACAGTGCCACAAAAAAATATTCAAATAGTTTTGTTATAAACGTATTTTTTTATAAACCATTTATGCTACAACTTAGGCTATTTGGCATGGTCACGAAAATGGCCTGAAAGGAGCCTTCCTGACGGGATGTAGATTAAAAACGTCCATTGAAATATATGTACATAAAAAATAGGAAACCAAAAAAGGTAAGATTAAAACGAAAATCAATATTTTCAAGGTGCAAATAGTAAAGTGACTGTGTAAACTCGTCAGAGGAAGAGGGAAAAGGTTATCAGCATATAGACAAGAGCCCTCTCAGGGCGAACTTCTCATTTTCTTCCCTCTCTTTCTATTTCGTACATGGGCGTATAAGTGGGATAGTGCGTCAAGTTAAGATGCAACCCGCTTCGCGAAACAGCTTCGAAATATCCGAGTAGGCAACGTCGTTAAGAATAAATGTGCCCGTATATGCGTTTAGGTATAGAGGGACATTAATCAGGAAAATAATATACTTTTAGAGGAAAGATATCCAATTATTTTAGGAGGAACAATCTATATAATTATGCCTTTACGCTATTATGGAAGAGTTCCCGAAATCTTAAAACTAAAAATTGGTTTAGCTATCTAAATAAACAGCAACCTTGAACTGTATATTTGCACCAAAAGCACAAAACCTCTGAACTATCGCTGTAATTTGGACAAGTTATAAAGTCGACCTAAGTGAATCTTAGACTGGGTATGATGACTTGTACGTACATATATTTTTTTTCATCGCGTCTTACTATTCGTTCGACTTAAACACTAACACATAAATTACACGAATAGAGAAGGGGAAAAAAATGGTAAAAATAAACCAATATTTGTGTGGAGGAACACTGTAAAATCATCAATGAAACCAACTCTTACCACACCTGCTATTATATATCCCCGTTATTGTCAGTACAGTCTTTTGATAGAGAAATGCTTTGGACCATTCAACCAACTTATACTAAGGCATTAGTAACTTGACAGTTTACTGCTAGCACTTACAAAAGTACACCACCTATCCCTATATTTGAGCTAGTTCTATCCAGTCCACCTCATTACACACTACCCTTTCAGGTTATCCTCCCATCTGAGTCTAGGTCTTCCCAGTGGTCTCTTCTTATTGGGTTTGCCAGTCCATACTCTGAACACGGTTCTAGATTCTCCCATTCTCGTTGCATGTTCTTCCCACCGTAACACACGAGACTTGTTTACTCTCACAATGTATTGTGATGAGTAGAATTTATGTAAATCATCTTTATGTTACCTTCTACGTTCTCCAGGAGTTTCATCTCTTTTTGGACCAAATATCTTCCTATCCTAAGCTGTAAATATAAATTTTATTAATTAAAATTATTTAATTACAAAGTTACAACCTATTAAGGGACACATAACTGTTACGGACTTTTTACTATATATCTGGCTCACGTGAATTTGTTGAGAACAGCTATATATTATTTGAATTAAACGTATATTTTAATGTGAACTTCATAAATATAGCATTTTGTAAAAAAAAAAAAACACCTCAATACACCCGACCAAGTTTAGAGCCTTAATCTCCCGTCAACAACAGTCTAGTCTACTGTGAGAATAGCGCGTTAGACCATGCGGTCACCGAATCAGATAAGTAAGTTAATATAAATGGCATGTGCGTCAAGGTATTAAGATCACAAATTGGTAAACTTGTTAAAATAAAAAATTAGTATATAAATTAAGACCACATGTGTGTAAAGAGATTATGTTCACAAATTAGTACAATTTTACAATTACTACTGAGTAAATAAAATAAAATCCCATGTGTGTAAAGCGATTAAATTCACAAATGATAAAGTGATAGGTTCATAGATGAGTTAACTGATAAATTCCAAAAATCAAAATAATAATCATAATAATTTCAAAGGAATTTTATAAGTTGGCTTAGTGTTATATTTTAGAAAAGTCTTTTAATTTCATTATATACAATATTTAATATGGTGAAACCGTTTATAGAAATATTTAAAATAAACAGTTGGTTTATAAGAGTTTTAATTGAAAATTTAGTTTAAAAAAACACTTAATAATCGTTTGTTTTCATGTAAAGTAAATAATTTAGTTTTTAAACATTGAATGGAAAAATTATTATGTTGAATCCTATGCCAAATTGATAATTTAGTTACAAAATTTAAGAATCTAATACCTGAATGAACCAACCACCCGACGAAACGACTATGCCTTCATTGCAGGAAGGTTTTGGCTTTTCTTCTATCCAGGAAAGTTCTGGACTCTCTTCTACACAACATATATACATCCACCACTACATAATTTCTTCTTTTGGAATAAACTCTTCAACATTTTTTTACATCATTAGTTTCAATTTAGAATACAAACATTTCTCACGATGAGTTTTAAGTTCATTATCTCTTGATTTTCTAAAAATTTCTTGATGGCTAATTCTGAATTCTCCAAGTGCAACCAAATCTCTTCAAAACCTAGATGGCTATAAGTGTAAATCTTTTATACATCGTGAGATTTAGAAGGGGTTTTGTGTATTCTGGAAAAATGACGAGGATACATTTATTTTTCTGTCATTTTTTCAAACCACAAATCCAAATATTCTTATTTGGGAATTAGTTCTTGATATTAGTACTTGGCAATTTTTTTCCCCCATGGAGAGTTGTTTGTTTTTGTTTAAGTAAATTCTAAAAATATAGGCCTATGGAACGATTGGTAAAGAAATTTTGCTCATGTATTTTTCAAAATATTTATCATAAGAATTTACTTTGTCCAAATCAGCTTCCAAATACATTTTTCCCAAATTTTGAAGATAAAAAGTGTTTCTAGTTGGGCCTGATAAGTCGTTTGTTGCTATCTCCATGCTTTGTATCATGCCCGTTATGGACATTTCCTTCCCTGTATAGAAAACATTATATTTTAGAAATCATTACATTTGTTTTAATACTACTCTAACCAACATGGATAAAAACCATATATCTTTGGATTAGCTCCACAATGCTTCACCATGTGTTCCTTTAGGAATATTTGACAAGCTGCCGTTATTAATTATAATGGTGTGTCTAAGCAAGCACGCATGTTCTTAATTATAATCCCTATCCTGATCCTATCCTATATTTTTAAGATTCATATTTTATACTTGAGTCATTTATCCAAAACTACCATAAGAAAATATTTAAATAATCTGTTCACTACAAGTATTTACAATCTATTTAGAGTTTCATAATAATAATAATAATAATAATAATATTTAGCACCGCGTCTTACTACCCGTTCGGGTTATACGCTAGAGAGTTTCATAGGCAAATTATTAATAGTTCGGGGTTCTAGCATAGGAGACCTAAATTTTCCCTTGCGATTGTCAATTAATTTTTCTCTTATTATCTCTTTACAATTACCTAATTCAACATTTACTAAATATCTTAGTGGAACTAGAACAACTAATATCATTCCCTGTGTATCAATCACAACTTGTGAATGTGGGGAATGCCAGGTCTCCACCGTGGTTCGGATTCCAAGTTAAACTGTAGATACTCCATTTCATCTCACAATCACCTTACGATTACACATTAGCGTAAGTGCGTATAGCTCTAACGGGTAGTAAGATGCGGTGCTAATAATAATAATAATAATAATAATAATAATAATAATAATCCCTAAAGCACATCACGTGATTATCAACAATCATTGTTTAGAGGGTAAAACTTTACCCTTTTTAAAGATAATAATTGACCAAAACTAGTGTAAATAATATAATACCATGATTTTTTTTAAAGACCAAATTAATGTAACTATCCTTCTTCCTAGTCATGTAGCCTATTATTCCAGAGAATAACGTGTGCAAAATTTATAGTAATATAGCAAACATTTGAGTATAAATAACTTCGAAAAATATCCAGAAGTCTTTCCTTTTATTAATCGCGTAACATTGAAACTATTTTCGTACACGCAGCAAATAATGACGGGCATATGTTGCCAGGAAACAGAATGATGCATTTCCTCACATGTTAACTGTGGTTTCCTTGAATGACAATTATTGATTTTAGTTGCATTGTTACTAATAATTAAATGAATGTATTGGCCTATCCCCCACCCCCCAGTCTTTTAGGCTTTATGTTTATCTTTATGTTAACATGTTTCTACTACATTCCTATTATTTATTTATAAACTACTACATTCTTCTTTATCTTACATTTGAGAGAAGGTTAACATAATCTATGTGAAAGCAACGAATCATAACGACTCTATAGATATTAATCGGTAATGGCTTACTTTGTAAGATAATATAGTTTTGGAGAATATATTAGTGCTGTTTTATTTAAACATAGTATATTTATTATGATTATATTATATTATGTTAGATTTCGCTTTTAAGTTTGCATTAATGTTTTTGATATTAATGATTTTTTTTGTCCACTTAACTGAATCCAAAGAGGAACGTTACATTAAATCGTTTTGCAACTGACAGGAGATGGGACATTAAATAAACTAACTGGATGTCAAAATATTATATTAGTACAGAAGTTATATGAGCAGTAGATCTGAGATTGGAAGATAATATTTTTCTTTGGTGATAAAATAAGACCAAAAAAACACAGATATATACCATAACCACTAGCTCATTATATTTATAGATAGTAATCTATGCTCCCGCGGTTCAATACGTTGGTCTCACAATGTTTGTCAACATAAAAAAAAAGCACATCCTAGGTAATTGATAGATTGCTTAGAATGCTAAATTCAATTCCCTTAAGATGACTTTCCCTTAAGATGAGATTCTCAATGGAAAACTATTTTAGTAGCACCATATGTAAACAGATAACCAGACTGAAAAACTATGTACCGTACAATTGCAACCAATGTACTGTACAAACCTTAAACACTGCATACTATACGGTTAATTGATGTGAAATTAAATTGAGGAGAATTGTAAATAGGTATATTAATTGTAGTGTAGACTATTTGGTTTTCATGTCTCATGCCTTGCCATGTTATTACTAATATATATATATATATATATATATATTAAACAATATCAAAATCACAGTGCATATAGCTATATTGTATATCATTTAGTCCCATAATTCAATATTTACCAATTTTAACTGTTCACTACATAATAAATTGAGAGACACAATTGGAGAGGCACCATGTTCAGAACTCACTTGGACCAAACATTATGATTAGACTGGCCCTGCTTGTACTACTAATGTTTACAAAGACAAAACACAAATGAAATAAAATTACAATCGAGCCATGGTTAATTCGCATGCGCGCACCAGTAAAAACAGTACACCCCTTGTTTGGTCTGCATGAACATATATTTATCCTACCGATAACTATCCGGTGGATAAATTCAGTTCATAATACTCTTAAAAATATTAAAGTGGCCAATAACGCTGGCTGATAACTTTAATCTCCCGATAGCGAGATATATCATGTAGCCGAAAGATCATCCCTAAGATCTTTAAGATATATTGACGTGTGAGATCGTCAACTAGAGGCTGATTTTGGTAGGAAGAACCGTGTATGGTAGTTAACAGAGTTTAATATATTCATACGTCAAGTCATATTATCTGCAGCTGTTACTTTTGATAGATATATCAATACCTATGAAATAACACAAATAATTTAAGATAAAATTAAATATTCTTTCTTATTATTATTTTTTCCCTTGTCCTTATTTGCTCTTTATTCTTCTATGATTACATGTTTCGATGTTATGTAAAGAGTTAATTAAAGAGAAAATAAGGGCAAAGGGAAAAAAGAATAAGACATAAGATTTAATTTGATCATTTATTACCCCTTACCAAATAAATATGAACATTACTAAAAACAAATAATGTAATAAAATCTTAATAATATTTGCCGCAAATAAATGAGTTTGAATTTTCTTAACTGTTCTTCTAGTCAAAATCAGAGTATGGTTAAAATCCATAGCAAAATTAGCCACCATGATTAAAGGCCGACTCTTTGGGCTGCCGAATAAAATAGTGGTTTTTTATGCGATTGTGTTAAGATTCAATATATTTAAATTCGTATTTGGTTCGATTTCCGTATGTGGGGGATAATTTTTAAGATAAAACTTATATTATAACTTGATACAAAAATAGATCGTTATTGTATTGACCTATGCTAGATGAACTTGAACCTCTACGGCTTGTTTCTTGGTCACACCATCCCCTAAAAACCCCTCTACTCTCATGAATAGGGTGGATAGTTAGTTTGCGCGTGTTAATCAGACAATGTAGGAGACTCGGGAGGGTAAGGGGGTGGGGAGAGGGAAAGGGGGTGTTAATGCAAGCTTGAAGGCAACGCAAGGGTTCACTAAATAAAACACAGTCGACCTAATTTCCCGGTTATCCTGTGGGTATTTCGGGAAATGCGCTGCCAGTATGCGTCGGGAATAAACTAGCCTCTTTCGACCATGTTGCGGCTATTTGAAAAGTTAACGTTCTTCGAGATAAAGGCAGGACTGGACTAACTATAGGTTTAAATATATTAATATATTTATATTTATAAAACATATTTATAAATACATACTATAAATAGCCATGTATATCAAATTATATACATAGTTACACGTATTATCATTCCAGAAGAAATAAATGGTACGACCCAATCGTACAAACTTTCTCATATTATATAATATAGTTTCGAAGATAATTTTCAATAACAAATTTTTAGTAAACTACTCGTATTATTTCTTCCTCATAAAAACCAACACATCATTTTGTTGATTACAATAAAAACTCTTTATATATAAATTTCAAACCAAATTGTTAAAATATATCTTACAAATGTAATGTCAGCAAAATCGTTAAGGCCATTTTAAAAATAGTTTGAGTTTTCTAAAATCACTCATCAGTAAATAACATTTTATCAAATTTTAATGCAAAACTAAGTATGTTTCATAAAAAAGAAGTAAAATCACAAATCAAGCATCACACCTAAACTATATCCTAACTATATTGAAAATTTCTTTACAAATATTTTCCCTTGATTCAATGTTATCACTCAACAGTAGTTTATCTATACAATAATATGTTTGTAACATCTGTTTAATTCAACTCCATTTAAAAAACAACATTACCTGGGTGACGGATAGTTCAAAGTAGAGAGTATTTTTTACAACTGACTAAAAAGCTAAGTCTTTAAAATTAATGTATCATGTTATTATAACAAAATGGAACAGACGAAAATCTAAGAGAAACAAAACGTTTCGATTAAAATACTTTAAATTTGTAAAAACGTGATTATACCAATAAATCAACAAATATATTTTTTAAACAAAGGAAAGTTTACACCTTAGATAAATATATAGAGCGACTGTCTAGAGAAATAGGGGTCACGAATTCAATTCTCGGTATTACCGAAAAGTGTATCATTAATTTTATGAAATTGGGATTTTACCTTTCACAGTGATGATTTAACGCCCGAGGGACTAGATTTGTGTATTTTATAGACTTAAGTTAATCATCATTATCATCATCAACTGTTTCAAATCTGTAGAGGGGTCATTTAAATAAAATGCCTCTATATTCCTCTATCCTTACACCTTTCTTCCTTCTTTAATCACTTCGATTCTTCTCCTATCACTTGCACACTTTTGTTATCTACTCCCCCCATCTCTTTCTTGGCCTCCCTCTCAGTCTTTTTCCTATAGACCTAACCTCCATCATTCTCTTTGGCATCCTCTTTTCTCCCATCCTGAATATATGTCTGTACCATCTCAGTCCTGCTTCCTCTACTATCTCATGTACTCCCACTCTTTCTAGGATAACTTCATTCCTAGTCTTGTTTCTACTCGTAGCAGCTAACATGCTCCTCACAAACTTCATTCCCATGGCCTCCACTTTCCTAGTCTCTCTTACATTCAATGTCCATGTTCCTGCTGCATATTTGACAGTGGGTACGAAGTACGCCCTGTACAGCACTTCCTTACACTTCAAGGGCACTCCTCCAATCACTCTGCCCCGTGAACTATGGCAGTGGACGTCTATTAGCTGTGACTAGACTATATCCATACTAATGAGAAATTTGGTGAGATATAAATAACTATCTAGGCCTTCAAGCGCTCGAGCAGCATTCATCCTGCCAGCTCAGCGTTACTATCGCGGTATTCCAACCCTTTAATTGTTCTTAAATTAAAACCATCTATAATCAGTTTGGATGGCTGCCCGAAGCTACATTTGTAGCTTCAAAATAACATCCAACGGCACCGGGTCGTATCGATCCCAGTGTCCTTGGTTCGTACCCTGAATGAGCTAGTCTAAGATCTGATCGCCCTGGATCCACGTGCATTAGCTTATAGCTTAACAATAGTTTTAAATATGTAAACAAATTGTATTCGGCTGCCAGCTAATTTCACGTCCCTTATCAACAATTAGACTGGGTTTTAATTAAATGATAGCTAACATAAATTAAGGACAAATGAATAATAAAGATTTAGTTACACACTTTGAATAGTGTTTGAATTCACAGAATGATTAACAAATAATGGAAATTGAGTTTTAGTGACTAGTTCATCTCCAACTCCTTGACTGCGTGAGCGTTTAGTACACGTATGATCTGTATGATGGTGTTTAACACACGTATGATCTGTATGATGGTGTGATCGTGAGCGTTTAACACACGTCTGATCTGTATGATGGTGTGATAGTGAGTGTTTAACACATGTCTGATTTGTATGATGGTGTGATAGTGAGTGTTTAACACATGTCTGATTTGTATGATGGTGTGATCGTGAGTGTTTAACACACGTTTGATCTGTATGATGGTGTGATCGTGAGCGTTTAACACACGTTTGATCTGAATGATAGTGTTTATCACACGTTTGATCTGTATGATAATGTGATGGCGAGCGTCCACTTCCGTTGTATAAAAAGAAATCGGCCAAGGTCGCTTTCATTGTCACTTAAAAAACTGAAAATCGAGTCGAAGAATTTTTTTACAACCTGTCCTGTTCTTTACTGCTACTTTTTTTTAGTGTAAGGACTGTAAACACTAAAAAAACAGTGTATTGTAGAAAATAAGACCAAGTAATGTCCCATTCATTACCTCCTTCACTGTAACTCATAAATCCTGTTTAAGTTACATGAAATATAATATTTTTATCTGTAAATTACTTCAATCACTCAACTACGTCACCTTATGATAAGAATGTGACCGTACCTACTCGTATAAAAAAAGTGGATACCTGCTCAAATTGTGAGAGGTCGATGTTTTAAAAGTTCTAAGAAATATATTTAATGATTGTGGGGAATTCTGGTCATTTAAAACTGTTAGAACTAATTTAAGGTATAGTGTTGTGGGCTTTGACCAAGGAGTTAACCATGTGCATTTTGTATATTATTTTTACATTGTTGTTTGCAATATTCTCTTATGGTAAAAAAATGCAGGTGGACTTAATTTTTAAAAAAAAACTTTTTTTTTTGTGTGCACCCGAACGAAGATTAAACTCCATGTTCTGAATCATCGTAAATTCCGTCTATTGCGAGCTTGGCGCCTTAGACTCCGTTACCACCCTTGCGTAAAGTATTAAAATAAAATATCTAATAACATGACTTACAATACAAAAATTGTTTTAAATAAATGGTACGGTGCACCGCACAGACTTTCTCCCACGTTTATCTTAAAAAAGACATTTACTAAAAGCTCGCTTGATTTGTGAAACGAAATAATAGGTCTTTAATTGTTGTAGAAACAATACAACAAAGATCATAACTGAAATAACACTCACTGTTACTTACTAGAAGGAATTAGAAACTAGGAACGCTGTTACAAATAATTAGAAAAAATAAATATCTTTGTCCACCAAAGAACATAAGAATCAAATTAATTTTCAAAGACCTGAATTAAAAAGTATATATATTTGCTCATAGCTCAAAAATTATTGGTTTTATAAAAACATATTTTAATTAAAAGATTTTAGTCTCTAACAGTACTACAACTTTACAATGATAAGTTATTTTGCATCTTAAATAGTTGTGGAGAAATTTTGAAAATTGTAAAATTTCCCCTCAAAGTCCTTTTCAAAAAAAAATTAAAATATCCAACTTGTTTATAATGAAAAACAGAGTCTAGATGCAAAAGCTAAACAAAATTGTTGAAGAAAATTTGAGAAAATCGATTTGTTGTCTTTATGCCCTTCAGTAATCTACCCTTAATTTTAAAGTTAGATGTCTAATTCTGAAAATACCTTTGGGCAAACCTTGTGAAAGCCCCAAATACAAAATTTGAGCCCAATCGATAAAACAGGTTCGACTCTAAGTTGAGATACAGTCAGACAGATGGCATAGCGAAAAAAATACTCTTTTTGTTTCAGGGTGTCATGAAACGTTTACAGTTATCAAAATCTTGAGTTCAATTTTTTGGCGATCACAATACTTTCTCTTAGAGGTGTAGAGGGAAAGTAAAAAGGTGTATTTTGAGTGGTTTAAAGAACATTTTGGTAGAACCAATCCTTATAATCTAGTAGAAGTAACCTCCAGAAATATATTTTAAAATCATAGACAAATACCCAAAGCCCTTTAGATTTTCAAAATTATAAAACTTTTTCAAAAATATATTTCTCTATTTGAAAAGATTCTGGGATCTATGTATTAAGGGTACCACCTACCTGAAGACACATTTCTCACATTTCAATTTATCTTTTGTTAAAGAATTTTCTGAAGCTCCAAAAACACTTTAAAAAAATTCCTCAATTATCTTATTATCATCTGTTGTGACCCTTTTATAAAGCCTTTGTTTGTTTTAGGAAGACGGGATATATTTATTGATAAAACTACCTTTCACCTCTATTTTGGCATTAGCTATTTCAAAATAACTCCTCACCTATTTTATAATGCGGTATTTCTGAACGTCAGCGATGTGTCTTTGGATGATTTTTCTTTTGAGGCGAGAGGATAATTCGCGATGGTGTGAATACGTGGCGGCTTGTACACGTGTTCAAATCAGCGCGGCAGTGTAGAGTTGCGGCTGCGATCGTGCAACGTTTTTATTCGCCGTTTGCGTATAACCCGAACGGGTAGTAAGACGTGGTGCTAATAATAATAATAATAATAATAATAATATCCTTTGTTCCTAAAAATACTAACAAATTGCTCGGAAATAGTTTTTCAACTAGATAAAAAAAACACTATTCCATGCTGGAGAAAAAAAATACTAACCTGGCATTTTATTCCGCTTCAAAGGTAAGTAACAAAAGTGCCTCTTCTTCATCCGATGAATCATAGTACATTTTAGCACAAACGCTGCGACGAAAGTGACACTTCGGTGTGAATGAACTTGCGAATTTCACTGCCACTGCCACTGCGAATAATTCGCGCCGGTCTCGGGTTGAGGCAACTATCTTCAACGATAAGTCACTTTGGGAAGCTACTGGTAGCCCTTGATAGACGGTTTGGTGACCTCTGAGCTATACCAAGTGCTCACCATTACGTGCGGGTTAAAGTTTAGTTGTATATACTAATATTTTTACCATGTGATGTGCTTCAACACCTAGCTCCAGCTACATACATATTTCTTTGATATAATTTAATAATGCACGGACAATCCATTGAATAGTGTGTGAGGTTTGAATTTTAGTTCAAGGTGTGACGTTCCATTAAATATAATCGTTATACACAACGGCAGTCTATAGGCTCTACATTATGTTACTATTGATTCTTTCTCCCCACTAAACATGTGTGTAGAATTACATAGGGTGACCTATAAAAGTATGGCTAATATATGCTGTTATATAAGATAACTATCCTTTAACATAAAATTAGAATCCTAGGCAAACACACTGAAATTAGTGTTTATTTCATTTCATATGAAACGATATTGATGGAAAATCTCGTCATTATCCGTTTTACCACACACCCTTAAATATATCTTAAATGTATTTATAAAACAAAAATATGAATATGTTTTATATTAGTGTGTTTAATGCCGCAGCTTTTATCACTGCTTCCACCCCCACAATACGTCCCAAAACCCGTCAGGGATATCCGCATATAATTACACTAATGGGATAGAAATGAAGCAGAATTGAGAGGAAATGTACTCGAATCTGCGTGGAATGAGAGTGACAAACAGTGACAGCTCGTGTATAGGCACTGCGGAACTGCAGCATCCCCTATTTCCACTTGATATTATCGATAACATTTAATATAATGAGTCATTTTTCTTTAATTCTTTATTTATTTTTGTAGTACAATATATATTCCTTGAGCTTAATGTCAGCACTTCAGTAGCCATATCTCCGTTTATGAAAAAGATACAAAAATATTTGTATGGAACTGTGCGATTCACAGTGCCATTGACGTGGTGTTTGACTGTTGTGCACATGCGCACATAGGAGGGGGTGTTGGGGGGGGGGGAAGGCGG